>JAUKPQ010055545.1:0-26592 GCA_032273045.1 Chloridella minuta | reverse complement strand
CGAATTAGCCACGGCCAAGGGTCCCGAGTTTTTCGCCCGGTTGCCCGAATTGTGGAAGTTAGAATTAGAACAACGGAAATCATACGTTCGGGAATTACTGCAAGTAATGGGGGTTAATCGTGATTAAAGCAATCGGGGAAAACCTCATTATCGGCACCGGCGTGGTATTTGGCGGCGTGGATCTCACCGGGGATAGATTCACTAAAAACACCGATTTCGGCGAATCCCGTTCATTCGTTGGGTTGCCCGTGTATTACGATCACAGTTTGGGCGGACTCAAATCCCAAATTGGGGCGGTTAAACAGTGGATTCCCACCGATGAGGGTATCGACGTTGAAATAGAACTGGATCGACGTCACGCGTACGCGTCCAAAGTGATGGAACTGGTAAAGCGTGGCGCGCTGGGATTATCGACGGGCGCCCTCCCCCATTTGGTGGTTCGGGAAAATGGGGAATTAAAACGTTGGGTAATCGGGGAGATTTCACTTACCCCCACCCCGGCGGAACCCCGAACCGTAACGGCGGCTATAGCGGGCGGCAATGACGGGGAAACCTGGCCGGCCGGGCAATATATATCAGAATCAACCAAAAAGGAATTACCAACCATGTCGGATTTTCAATTCAACGAATCACAGGTTACGGACATTGTAGACAAGCGTTTGGGCGAACTTGCCGGCGCTCCCGTTGCTGGCGGCGGTGTATACATGGGGGGCAAAGCGCCCAACGTAAAAAACATCACCAAATTGGGTATGAGTGACGAACCAACCGCCGCGTTTTGGCACTGGATGAAAACCGGCGATGAAATCGCCGCCAAAACTACGCTGGTAGAGGGTACCGGCGCCAACGGTGGCTATATCGCCCCGGCCGAACCATACCGCGACATCATCGATCGTCGCGACGAATTGAGCATTTTGACGAAACTCCCAATTCGTCGCATGACGACCAGCTACCAGCGCTTGGACGTGCCCACCCAAGTTCAAAAGAGTGATTTTGCATGGACCGCCGAATCGGGCGCTTACAATTTTGACGAACCCACATTTGGACAGGCCGCGATCCAGGTATATACCGCCACCCTTGCCATGAAAATCAGTAACCAACTGTTACGCGATGAAAAAGCAAATTTGGATGCATTTCTTACCCGTGAAATTGTTCGCGCCGCCGCCCGTAATGTGAACGAATTCATCATTAAGGGTTCGGGTTCTAGCCAACCATACGGCGTTCTTACCCGGGCGACCCAATCGGAAACCCTCGCAAGTGTAAGCGGGTTGGATTTTTCGGACGTGATCAATTTGGAAGCCGCTATTCCTAATGCATACCTCCAAGAAAACGAGTGTGGCTGGGTATTGCGTGGAACCACGTTGAACGCTATTCGCGGACTCACTGGGAACATTCCCCAGGCCGGTTTGTTGAATGTCACCCGTTCGCAAATCGACGGATATCCATTAGCAAATAGCGATTTTATCGCCGCATTGGGTACCGGGAACAAGCCAATCATTTTCGGTAACTGGGGTTACTATATGTTTGTGGAATCCGTCGATATGGAAATCGCCCGCAATCCATACGTATACATGGCAAACGGCCAAACCGGTATTTTTGTTACCATGCGCTGGGGCGGTGACGTTACCCAGGCCGAAGCGTTCGCATACGGCGTAAACCCCTAACGAATGATTACCCCCGGGGCGTCGGCGCCGGCGTCCCGGGGTATTGGTGAACTATGCTGATTGTATTACGTGACGGATTGAGCCAATTGGAAAACGGGAAATTAGTCATTTACCAACCGGGCGCGGTGGTAGATTTCCCGCCCCATGTTGCCCAATCAATGATAGATCGGGGCCGCGCGACGTTGCGTATTTCCCCCGCCACAACGCCCCCAGAACGTTCAAACGTTCCCACCCCATCCAATCCCCCAACCCCGCCAAAACGGGGCGCCGGGCGCCCAAAAAAGGGGTAACACATGGCATATATCACGGTTGCACAGTTCAAAACGAATTTGGGTATTACTGATTCCACCGATGACGCAATCATACAAGTGTGGATCAATTGCGCCCAAAAAACCATTGATTCATATACCGGGCGCACATTCGAAGCGGCCGCCGATACCACAAAAAAGTTTACCCCATTGCGCGAAGATTGGGGCGGTAATTTGTGGTGGGACGGCGTGACGCTGGGATTACAGTTGGATTTGTGCCAACTTACCAGCATAACCAACGGGGACGGGAATATGATACCAACCACCGCCGTTGTGCTATTGCCCCAGAATATGCCCGTAAAAACGGCAATTAAAATCAAATCGAATACTCAATATGTTTGGACATATACCGGCTCGCCGGATGAATCGATTTTGATTGTTGGGCGTTGGGCGTATTCGATCACGGCCCCCGATGACATTGTGGGAACGTGCTATGAACTCGCAAAATACTTGTATCAAAACCGGGAATCAAATCCCAGCAGTTCCCAGCAAATCATTAGCGCCGACGGCGTCGCCCTCGCTCCCAACGAAATCCCCCGTACCATTATTAGTTTAATGTCGCCTTACGTTAGGAGATCATGGTAAATGGCAACAAACCTAAACCAGATTTTGGCAGACGTGGCGGCGTTGGCGGTATCGGACGGAACAACCACCCCGCCCGTATATTACGGGGCGACGATTCGCAATAGCTGGGAAAAGGCGGATTTACCCATTCGGGTATTGCAACCCGTCAATTTCGGGGTAAATTCTGCCAAATCCCAAACGTTGCGCCCGGCGTTTGCAATGACAGTAGTGTGGACTATACAGGATATTTGTTTATTACGGCCGGCGGGGATGGGGCGGGGGTTGCCCGATATTACCGTTAATTTGGGTAATTATTTGAGTAATTACATTGACGCCGTCCGGACGCTGGGAGCGTCACATTACACCCGGGAAAACGTCCGGGGAACCATTGAAATGTTGGAATACCCGGCGGCGTCCGGGCGGTTCTATGATGCGGTGGTGATCACTATGGATTTTTTGGACATCATACAATAAAGGGGTTTTATTATGGCAACAACTGGTGCAATGTCGGGCGCATTCGGCAAAATCGAAATCCAAACCGGCGGGTCCGGGGCATTTGTCGACATTTCGGGGAGCGCCCAATCAGTAGACACAACCACGGTAAAACGGCTATACGGCAAGGCGTACCCGCTGGACAGCGATTACCCAAAAAACACGTATGGGAAAACCGACGGCGCCGAAATGACGGTTAACGTTATTTATACCGAAGTCACCACCGAGGGGTATCAAAAAGCGCTAACGTCATTTGAAACCGCCGGCGGTGATTTAATTGCAATCAAACTTACCCCCGGCGGTACGGTTGCGGCGTCAGATACCTATACCACCGCAATCGGGCGAATTATTTCCATCGATTACCCCGGGTTTGATGGTTCCAAGGGCGATCCAATTATGTGTAGTTTTACGCTGGCCGCTGAAACCATCACGCACGCGCTAACATAGGAAAACAGTATGAACTACAGATTACGTGATTTACCCCTTACTATGGGGGACATTATCGACATCGAGAATTTCAGCGATTCCAAAAAAATCCGGGACGTTGCGAACATGATTGATCGGTTTGTTATTTACGAACCGGGGCAAACCATCCGCGACATTCCCATTAATGATTTGGCGCCAATCCTAGACGCGATTACGAACCGGGCGGGGTTGGGAGATTCCGAACTAAAAAAATTGGGGGGCGCGTAACGGCCCATTTATGGGCGGGCGCGCCCGTACCCGTGGAATATCTCCAGTTGGTTTTGTGTCGTGATGTATACCATTGCCCGCCGTCTATGCTCCCCGATTGGGTGACGATACGGCGGGCGTTGGCTATGATTGACGCGGAACAAAAAGTAAACAAACGGAAACGGGGGTAACATGGCAACGAACGTAGTAATCACGTTTGAGGGTATCGACGATGTAAGCAAAACCGCAAACAACGTCAATCAGAGTATAAATAGCGTCAACGAAACCGCAACCAGTACCGGCGGCGGATTTAGCATATTGGGCGAAATCGCAACCGGGGCGCTACGGCAGATTGGGGCGGCGGCAATTGGCGCCGTTGCGGGCGGATTGTCGGCGGTGGTTGGCATGATTGGCGATGGGATAAAGGGCGCCGCCGATTGGGAAAGCGCCCTAGCACAAACCGAGGCCGTCATTAAATCAACGGGCGGCGCCGCGGGATTAACGGCGGGGCAATTTGCCGAATTGGCCGGGCGATTGTCGGCAGAAAACGGAATGAGTAAATTTAGCGATGACGCAATTCTCGCGGGCCAAAACATCCTAGCCACATTTACCAAAATCAAAGGGCCGGCGTTTACCGATGCAACCAAAACTATTTTGGATATGTCCACGGCGCTGGGAACGGATTTGGGCGGTACGGCAATGCAAGTAGGGAAAGCGTTAAACGACCCTATCGCGGGTATTGGCGCGTTATCCCGGGTTGGCGTGACATTCACGGAACAACAAAAGGAACAAATTAAAGCGCTATCGGATTCGGGCGATATGTTGGGCGCCCAACGGGTGATATTGGCGGAACTTGCCACCGAATTTGGTGGATCGGCGGCGGCATCGGTAAATACATTTTCGGGTCAAATGATTGTATTACAGGAACAAACCGGCGCCGCGTTTGAACAAATCGGTACGGCGTTGCTCCCCGTGCTGGTTCGGTTCGGGACATTCGCCGGGGAAACGCTGGTTCCAATTCTTACCGACGTTGCAACGTCATTCGGAAATTGGATTACCACCGTTAATTGGGATTCGATTTTTACCGCCCTTAATGATTTTTATAGCGTGGCCTATGATTTGGTGGCGGGAATTGATTGGGCGGGAATCATTACCCAATTGCAAACCCTCGCCGCCACAATCCAAACCGGACTAGCCGACGGGAGCGCCCGGGCGGCGCCGGTACTAGCCCGGATCAGTGAGATTTTTACCGTAATTTCCACCCAATTGGAACCAATCGCCGCCGGGATGATCGCGGCGTTTAATAACCCAGACGTACAAAACGCCCTCAAATTAATCATCGATTATACCGGCGTGGTACTACAAGTACTAATGGAACTTGCAAACGTGGTAATCCAAGCGGTAATAGACCAATTTAGAGTACTGGCGCCGGTATTTTCGTTTGTGTTTGGGTTGCTGGTAACCGTGGTAAATACCGTATTCCCAATCATTACCGCGGTACTAAACGGGTTTTTACAACTGTTACGGGGTGATACCGTTGGGGCGTTAAATATCCTACAAACCACGTTTCAATCGGTATGGGATAAAATCAAATCCGCCGTTTCGGCGGTAATTACCAGCGTCATGAAAGAAATTGGGACGCTGGTAACCAAGTTTACCCAAATTGGTATTGATATGGCAACCGGGATAGTAAACGGGATCAATGCCGCCGCCGGCAAAATTAAAGAGGCGGCGTTAAATGCGGCCAAGGGCGGATGGGAGGCGATTAAAGAATTTTTCCGCATTTCGTCGCCGTCGGTACTAATGGCGGAAACCATCGGGAAACCATTTTCCCAAGGGATCGCCGCCGGGATTGTATCCGGTATTCCAGAGATTGCCGGGGCGTCCCGGTTGGCGGGAGCGGTGGCGGGGACCCAAGCGACCACCAATAATTATTACCAGTTGAGCGCTACGTATAATAGCAACCAATCCGAATCATCGATTATGATGGATTTGCGGGACATGCAACGATTGGCGGGGGCGTAATGGGATCATATACACCGTATGCAATCACAATAACCACCAATGGGAAAACGTATCAGTTAAACGGAACGGACCCCATTACCGGTTACCAGTTCAATTACCAAGGGGATGGGGGTTTTGGGTTGGCGCCCCTCCATCGCATTACCCAACGGGGAACGTTCCAACAAGGGGATTTTGATACCGATTTCAGACTAGACCCCCGGATTTTATCATTGCCATTGTTGGTTATGTCGTCTAATTTGTCGGACCATTATCAAAAACGGGATGCAATACTAAAAATATTCACCCCGTCGAATACGCCGGCGTTGCTTACCGTTTCGGTTGGCGTCCCACTGGGAACTGATTTTGTCCGTACAATTTCGGTGATGATTTTGGGCGGGTTAACGTTCGATCACGTCCCCGGCGCCGGGTACGATATAAAATTTGTGGTTCAATTGCGGGCGGCGGATCCTACATGGTACGACCCCAGTGGAATTACCGAATCCATCGCCCCGCAAATCGCCGGAACCCCAACACCGTACCCCAAACCGTACCCGGTTCCTTATGGGGTGTCGGCGTTATCGGGAGATACAAAAATCACTTACATCGGATCATGGCAATCATACCCAATCATTACCGCAACGGGACCAATAACCGGGTTAACCATAACCAACGATTCGACGGGAGCGGTTATATCAGTACCCGGCGTTATCCCAGCGGGGCGAACATGGACGTTTAATTTATTGTACGGATACAAAACCGTTACCGATGATTTGGGCGTAAATCAAATTGCGGCGGTAACGGCGGCGTCCGATTTGGCAACATTCGCAATCATTCCCGCCCCGGACGTTTCCGACGGGGTAAATATTATTACGGCGGTGGGAACCGCAACCACCGGGGCAAGTAATACCACAATTTTCTATTACAATCGTTACGTAGGCATTTAAGGGGGTAATTATGGCAAGTACTGAACGCTCATTAGGTTGGGCAACGGGTGTAGTGGGAACGGATGGGGTTAGCGCATACGATACAACCCGTATGACGGCAATGGAACGGAATACACTGGGGACGGGGATTTTATTAACTGGCTCATACCTCGCAATCAGTACCACGGCCCCAACCCTAACAATTGCCGACGGCGCCGCAATGATTAACGGGTATTTTTACGAATCAAACGGGGCCGTTACCATTGCGGCGGCAGGGTTGGGGGCGGCAACGTACAACATTGTTATTATTGCCAATACGTCCGCCGGATCGCTTACCGTATCGGCAAACGGGGCGGGGACCACCACCATCGCCACGGCAACCACCCGGGCGGCGCTAATAACGTCGGCGCAATCAACAACAATCCAATCAGCAATCGGGGTTGCGAATATATTATTTTTGGGAACGGTAACGGTTGCGGCGGCAAGTTTTGGGACGTTATCTATTGCCCGTTATCAATCGGCAAAGGTAAAAGGGGTTCCCAATACCCAATTAGCGTATTTAGGGCGAATTGTATCCCCGCTAAGCATTCCCAACAACGTGATCACGTCGATTGTAAATTTTGACGTTGGGGGAACAAGCAATGACGGGAATATGATTGCAGACCCGGTAACTGGGGAAATTGACATACCCAACGGGACATATATGGTTTACGCCCGCGTTCAATGGGATGTAAACGCAACGGGAACCCGTCAAATCATCCTAAACGGGGACCCAACGATTACGGCCCAATACATGGCAAACAACGCCGCTACACAAACGGCGTTATCATCGGGCGCCCAAGAGGGTACCGTTATTGCGGGGGACGGAAGCGGTTCTATGATTTTACGGTTAACGTGTTACCAGAATTCGGGCGCCGCCCGTACCATTTCGAATATTTGGTTTCGAATAGTTCGGGTATAGCATGGCGCCACAATATACCATTTTTATCCGAGATAGCGCCGGCGCAATTGTTGCCAATCTTACCGCAATGATTGGCGTCAAAATCTCCCGTGTATTAAACGGGTTCGACATTGCCCAAACGGTAATAACGGGTACCGATCCGAACGTTTCGTATATTGTATACGGCGCCCGGGTGGAAATATTCCGGCGGGACATTGCCGCCGGGGTTCCCAATAATAGGGAATTCGCTGGGGTGATTTACACCACCAAAACCACGATTAACGAAGTAACGACAGTTTCGTTTGTTGCGGTTGGGTTCGAAGTATTGTTACAGAATCGAATCATTGCGTTTTTCGCCAACGTCGCCAACCGTTCAATATTCACCGCCCAACCGGCGGAAACCGTCATGAAAACGCTATTTAACTATAACGCTGGTTCGCTAGCAACCACGGCGAACGCGCGATTTTTAAACGGCGTTATTACGGGAGCAATCACGGCCGCAACCAGCGGGGCGGGGAATTCTATTTCTATTGCGGTTGCGGGGCAAAATCTGTTAACGGCAATGCAACGAATCCAAGAAATCGCCGGGGGAGATTTCGCCGTAATCTACACCGCCCCGGCAACATATACGTTTACATGGTACACCGGGCAACGGGGGACAAATCGGACCGCAACGGTAACATTTAGCACGGCAACGGGAACCATTGGCCAATTGGATATAGAGCAATCCCGCGTTAGCGATTTTAACGCCGTCATTGTTGCGGGAGCGGGGAATGAATCCGCCCGGGCGATTGTTACCCGGCCGGCGTCCCTCCCAACGGGGTTCGATTTGCGGGAACAATGGATTGACGCCCGCAACGGGCAAACCAGTACGGCAGCGCTCCAAAATACCGGCGATTTGGAACTAGGAATAGCGACAAAAAACCGCGTAACCTATAGCGCCCAAATACTCCAAACGCCCGCGGTTCGGTACGGCGTCGAATATTTCATCGGGGATTTAGTAAGTTTGTACACCGGCGCCGGGGTGGTAACGCAAAAAATAAACGGGGTACAAATATCTATTGATAGTATGGGACGGGAGCAAATACAAATTGAACTCATTTCTAACTAATTTAGCCGCCAATGGGCGCCGAACCGATATTTTGGAACGTATCGAAACGCCGGCGGCGGCGTTGACACTCACCCGTTCGGCAACGCTGGCAATCACCACGGCCGGCACAACCATCACGTGGCAAACCGAAACTCGGAACCGCGGGTTTAATTGGAGCGGGACGGATATTACAATACCAACGGCGGGGTATTACGCCATCAATTTTACGTATTTAGCCAATTTGTCACACACTGCATTTTGCAGATTAAGTGTAAACGGGAACGGTATCGGGTTATTTACTGATTCGTCTATTGCATCAACAACACATAATTTTTTTGTAATGCGTTATTTTTCCGGCGCCGACGTGGTGAGAATCCAACCAGTTCCGTCGGTGAATGTTACAATTAGCGTTGTTGCAGAGGGATCACCGACGGAATCCCCATTTATTCACATTGCCCAATTAACGGGAGCGCTATAATGCAAATCATTAATCGAATTTATAACCCCGTAACCATCCGTATTGCCTATTTTGATGATTTCGGCGTTGAATATCCGCAACCCCCAGCGGGCGCCCAAGTAATCGACGCGCCCTATACATACCCCGAGGCAATGGCGGAATTACGTCTAGAGCGGGACGCGCGTTTGAATTGGAGCGATTGGACACAACTCCCCGACGTGCCACTAAACCCGGCCGCCATTGCCCAATGGCGGGTATATCGTCACGATTTGCGCAACGTTCCGGAACTGGTAGAATCGTTAGGTTGGGACGGGGCCGTGAATTGGCCAACGCCGCCCAAATAGGGGAGGGCCGCCTATAGGATGAATCACTACATCATAAATAACGGTACAAAACCTCCCAACCGGGGGGTTTTGTATTTGCCCCGGATTGGCGTCTATTTGGCGATTTGCGGGGCGTTATCCCCCAACCCTATACAATGATACCCCCGGGCGAAACGGGGCAATTATGAGAGATTTACCAATATTCGCATATTCGCATAATTGCATATTGACATTTGTATAATTATACGTATAATGAAATAGGAATGAAGTATTTGAGCAAAGGAACAAACCAGATGAGCATCAACAACACACACGTTCACATTGCGGAATTGGGGATTTGGATTAGCAAACCCGCCGACGGGATTTTGTCAGCTTATGACAAAAAAATGATTACCCGCAAACGGAATCAGATGATTAAATCCAACCCCGCCGACGTTGCCAAGATTGACGCCGCTATTGCCGCCGCCAAAACCGCCGCCGTCGCTACTAAGATTGACGCGGCCGCCGCCAAAACCGCCGCCGAATCAGTGGTTTACATGATGACAGAATCCGGCCAAATGGTACCAATCGCAACCAAGTAATAACAACGGCGGGGGCGCTGGAAACGGCGCCCCGCCAATAAGGAACAAACCAGATGAAACCGTCCACACTCATTCGGCTTCAAATTACGGCAATGATTGACGAAATCAACGAAAACGTGACGGCGGTAAACCATGATACCGTTCGGGACGTGGTAGCAACGATTTTTGATTCAATCGACGAAAACGCGTATTGGTTGGTAAATGGCAAACCCATCACCGAATCGGATTTGATTGAACTGGTAAACGAATGGATTGAGGAAAACGGCCCAACGGATCCCGTCAAAATCACAATGGAATTAGCGGCCAACGCCGCCCGGGCGGTACTGGATGCACATAAATCCGTTCCATCGATGGGGATTAGCCGGAACTGGGAGGTTTAATGATGCATATGCGGATCCAAATGAACAAAGATACATTACCCGCAATTCTATCCCAGCGGGGCGCGTTTCGTAAATTGGTAATGAATCGGGAAAAATACACCGATGGGAATGTGTTGGTTATTCGTCACGTTGGGCAAATCGCGCCCCATAGCGTCCCCGGCGCCCCGGTACTGATTGGCAAATACCGGGAACCAATTGCCGGGACCACGTTGGAAATATTCCAAACGTCGAATTTACGGGTTGGGGAATGTTGGATTTACAAGGGGGAGCGGTTCTATGTGATGATGAATGATATTATTACCAGTACCGAATACTCACCCGCAATTATGGAATTTGTCGCAATGCGGGATTAATTCTAATTCCGTCGAATTCGACGGGATTGGTGTCCCACCCAATCAATACGGGATTAACGGCGCAATCTAGACGCCGATCCAATAAGGAGTAAACCAGATGACACACGCACAAATCAGCGCCGCCCAAGGGAAACGAATCGACGGTTTCGGGGTGTCGTGTATTCTCACCCGTCACCCCCATTACCCGGAAATTTATACCATGGCAACCACATACACCCATGGGGGCGAAACCGTACAACGGTATGAGATCATCCCCGCCGGGACGGATCGGGACGGCGTTAAAGGGTTGGCGTTTGAGTTATTCAAATTACGGATGACGGAATACGACGTTACCAACTGGGAATATATTCATTCGACGTATTCGCCAATTACCGAACCAGATGCGACGGTAATCCGTTGGGTATCGGATTTATTCAAACCCCAAAACATCCCGGCGTTATATGACGTATTCAAATCCGCCAATACCGATTTTTTCCGTTCCAACAATTGGCAAAACGTGTTAATTACTCACCAATGTATGATCATGGGATACGACGCCCGAACCATACCATACAACGCGTTTCAATGGATGGTGTATATTCTGACAGAACGCGGGTTAGAATTTCGGGGGAAATGATGGGGTACTGGAGCGGGGTATACAACGGCGTAAAATGGGATATCGAATTTAAGAACGGGAAATTTTACGCCGAAATCTATTTTACCCCATCCCGTATTACGCAATGGGGGAGCAAATCACAGGCCGCCAGCTGGATCGTAAAAACGATTAATGAGAGGAAACCCGGATGAGTGAATTATTCGCCGATGACAAACAATTGTTCGATGACAACGCCGCGCAAATCGCCCAACTATGGGGCGAAATCGCCGAAATTGACAGCGAAATAGCGCCGCTTACGTCCCGCCGGGATGCAATCCGGGAGCAAATAAAGGAACTGGTAACAGTGCTGGGCGGTTCGGTTTCGGTTCCCGGATTTGGTACGGCGTTAATGACGAAATCCAGCAAAAGCGCGTCATATGACGCTCAAACCGTTGATGCAATCGTAAGCCAATTGGTCCGTGATGGAGAAATTCAAACCGCCCAAAAATTGGCGGACGCCCGTAAAGAGTCCCAGCGCGCCGGGTATATCATGCTTAAAAAGGATAAATAGCGATGGATGAAAAACAGGAACAATTAACGCGGACCACGGTTTCGTTTAACCATACCGAATCAATGTTGTTATGGCAAATTGGGTATATGGAAATGCGCAAGCAAGGGATGAAACCGCTAACGCTCCCCCAGATTGTTCGCCAATGTGTAATGGACGCCGCCAAATTTCGCGGGTTAGATGTAATCAATCCGGAATTTAGTTTACCAGTGATAGGAAACGGTAATGAGTAATGATTTTTTCGACGATATCGCCGGGTTAGAGTTTGAAACTGAAACCCCAACGCGTCAATTACCTAAAATTTGGTGGTTTAACGGCGTGGACGCGAAAACCGTCCGGACCAATGGGGAATTCTATACCAAGTTGAACGGGTGTAAAACCCCGTGGAATGAGTCCAATCGGTTCCCCGATGAATCCGGCCATTCGGCGCCGTCCCTCCATTGGGCGCCAATCTATTACCGGGAGCAATGGTTTACCAGCGACGGACAGGAAACCCGCTGGTTGGCACACTATGAAAAGGGCGCCCGCAAATACGCGGAACAACTGGGATTCGCCGCGGGGATTGACGAACCGATTATTTTGGTAACTAAGGGGATGACGGCCCGGGCGATTTATGGCAAGGGCGGAATCATTGAGGAATACCAAAAAACCATTGGGGCGTTCGCAATGACGTTAGCAAAAACCACCCTCCCCGGTTGGGCGTTTTATATCCCGATGACGGCGCCAACGGATAAAAAGGGCAACCCGGTATATACCGAAACGGGCAAAGGGTCAGTCGTAACCCTCCCCGTGATTAATCCCAAATTCGGCGCAACCCGGGACGATCTCAAAACGCTATACGTCGGGAGTGAAATCTTACAAAAGGGCGCCCAAATCCAAAAAGAATACAAGGGTTGGGCGGATGAGCGCCGGGGGAATGTTGCCCCCATCGATGAACCAGCGCCCGGCCGCAATGTCCCCCAATCACTAGACGAACCAATATTACCGTTTTAACCCGTCGGGGTATAGCGTCCGGCGCTGGGATGATTCCCCGGCGCCGGATTTTTTAGGATTTTTATGGGAACCGCAACAAAAGTAATTGACGCGTTACGCGCCCAGGGGTTTATAGAGAAATCCCCGGGCGTTTGGGTGGGAAATAGACCATGGGACCCGAACGCCGATTCGGGAACGTTTGAAGTGAAAATCGTTACTGAAGAAATGGGAACCGCCGTCGATCGTACCCGGGGCAGCGCCGGGTATTCGTTGTATCAATTGGCGGATAGGTTGGGGATTAGTGTGGATAAGGGGCAACCCGCAAACACAAAAATTACCCTCACTCATGAGGAATACGCAACCAGTCACGGCGTTACACTGGAAGTAATGAAACAATACGGTTGGGTTCCCATCGCCGGCAAACGGGCGGGGTTTAAATTCATTACCCCGGCCGGCGATCGGTTCCGGTATATCGACGGATTGAGCCCCCGCTATAGTCACGCCAAAGGATACAAACCATGTTGGTATTATCTAGACGCGGCGGTAAAGCGCGCCCAATACGACACGCTCCCGTTGCTACTATGCAACGGGGAGATTAGCGTTATAGCGGCGTTATCCAAGGGGATACCCGCCACGTGTATCACCAGCGGGGCGGAACGGGGTATTCCGGAACTGTTACTAGAAACCCTCAAATCCAAATGGAACGGGCCGGTATGTGTTGCGTTGGATTGTGATGAAACCGGCCGCAACGCCGCCGAAAAATTGACGATGCAATTACGGAACGCCGGGTTTACTACTACCAATCTAGATTTGCAACTGGGGACGGGCGGGGACGTGGCGGACTGGTTGCGACTAAACCCCGATACCCCAACGCTTATTTATAGCGTTCCGCCAATCGTACCGCCGCCCCCAATCGTTGCCAAAACCACCACGGCCGCCGATTTGCAACGGGTGGAATTTCCCCCAATGCGGTTCATTGTTGACGAGTTGTTTATACCGGGTTGCTATTTGGTGGTGGGAAAACCCAAATCCCGGAAATCGTTTTTAATGTTGCATATTGCGCTAATGGTGAGTAGGGGCCAAAAAGTTTTTGGCCAATTCGATAGTGAGAAATCCGGGGCGCTATACCTGGATTTGGAGGGCAACGACAACGGCGTATATACCAGATTGAAAATGATGAGTTTAGTTAGCGATCATTGGCCAACAGATTTGCATTTCGGATTTAGTGATGATTGGAATAAACGGGGTCTAGACGCCGTGGCAATGCTAGACGTATATTTGGAGGCGAACGCCGGGATTCGGTTGGTAGTCATCGATGTACTACAAAATTTTCGGGAACCAGTTGACGGCCGGGCGCTGGCATATGCAGAGGATTACAACGCAATCAAACCAATCCAGCGATTAGCGCACAAACACGGGATTGTTATTTGCATCATCCACCATACCCGCAAAGCGAAATCCGACGACCCGTTTGATGAGGTTAGCGGGACTACGGGACTAACCGGCGCCGTTGACGGTACCATCATCATCCGCCGGGATGAAACCGACGGGACCCGTACTATTCTAGAAACCCGGTATAGGAATATGCCCGATCGGGACCCGGTTACGCTCCAATGGGATACCTATATGAATTGTCACAAGATTGACGACCCCACCCCGCTCCATTTGATTTTGGGATTTGAGAAACGGCGGGTAATGGAGATTTTGGCCGCTGGGGATGAAATGACGGCCGCTGAAATTGCCCGCCAAACCGACAAAACCCCAAACAGTGTTACCAAGTTATTGGGGCGGTTGGAATCGGACGGCCTTATTGGCAAAGTTGGGCGGGGCCGGTACCAGGCGATTGGGGAACGCATAAACGCCGTTTTGCGGGCCGAAAATGACGCCAATAGACAAATATACCCTAAGGGGGATAACGCCCCGCAAATCACCACGTTGCCCTCAATACGGGGCGATGCGCCCCAGATAGCGCCGGGGTTGTTTGGACGTCAAGGGTATTACTGGAAACCAATCACCGACGTTGCCTATTCCCAAATACCGATTGAATTCCGGGCGGCGATATATGATTTGAAAAATTCGGATTTGCCGCCGGATTCGCTGTTTAAGGAACTCACCCGGGTTGTTGCACTAATTAATATCGGCGGAATACCGCTAAAAATACATGATTTGATTTATAAGGAGGGCGCGCAATGACGAACCAGATTACCCAGCATTGTCGGAAATGTGACAGTAAATACACCGGCCGCCGGGTGTTATGTATGGAGTGTATGGGAGATTGGGAGGGCGGGTTTGATTGGTTGCTGGAACGCTCCAGTGTTGCCACGGGGATATATTGCGATTTGGTGGATTCACTGGAACCGGCCGAACTTGCCCGCTGGGATAAGGTACAAACCGCACATATGGAAATTGAGCAAACCCCGTTAACGTCGCTACGATCCGAGCGGGAGCGGTTCGAACGTCGATTAGATGAAACGGTAAAGTTCGGCGGGATTATTGCCGCCCTTATCCAGTATTGGCGGGTCCATTTGGCCACGTGTCGGGACGTCGATGATTATATTTTGCTGGGGCAAACGTTGGGAACGCCGGAAATTTTGGCCCGAATTAAAAAATACAATCATCGGTAAATAGAAAAATTGTTCCCAGTGGTAAGAGAGGGGGAGTATGTATATACTCTCTCTCTCTCTTTATATATATATATATGTGTGTGTATGTATGGCATAGTGTTTTTATTATAGATTGATGTATTTTCTATTGTATGGCACATATGGCACATATGGCATAGCGTGGCACATATGGCATAGCGTGGCACATATGGCACATATGGCACAATGGGGTGTACCCCTATGGATCATTGGCGCTGTTTGGGGTTCATTGTGCCATCCATTGTGCCATTGTGCCATGATTGTGCCATGCATTGTGCCATGGGTTTTTGGTGATTAATACGCTGTAAATGCCTCATTGTGCCATTGTGCCATGAGTTTTATATATAGGGATGAATTGCGGAAAATGCGGGGAATTGTGCATCAAAATGCGGATATGTTGAACCATGTGGATTATGCTATTTTTTTAACTTGACATAATGAACAGCCAAAGCGCTCCCCGCTCGCGCGCCCGCGATTGGCCGGCCCCGGCGCCCGGCCCGGCGATCATACCCCCATCGATGCAACCCCGCCCGGCCCGGCGTTGCTCCCAGCGTCCCGGCCCCGTCAATCGGCGCCGCTCCCAGCCAATCATCACCCGGCGCTGGTAATCATCGCCCGCAATGTTGGCCAACGTTAGCCGGGGTTTATCGCATTGCTATCACTGATTCGCAACGTTGGGCAATGATGTAATAAATATTCAAAACAACATTGGAGTTCTAATGTTGTTTTGAAAATAGGGCGATTGGCGTTTATGCGATTGATACGCCGTAAACAAATGTTGACATAAAAAATGCAATCGCTTACACCGGCGCGTTGATGGATACGGCCGGGCGATCGGGCCGGCGCCGGGCGTGGTTCCCAGCGTCAATACATCGATGAAACGGGGCGCCCGGCGCTGGGACCCCCGGCCCGCGTTTGAACTAAAACGACCCCCGCGCCCCTCTCTATTCCCCCCGCTCCACATTGCCCCAACAAAGTTATACGTATAACAAAACTACTTGACGCGGTACAGATATACGTATATCATGGTTAAGTTATACGTATAACGATAAGGAACAAATCATGAAACAACCCGCGCGGTTTCAAATCACCGTCAAACCGCCCCCGCCGATCGCCGCGCCCGCAACCATCACCGTCCGGATTCCCCGGGAACTGTATAACACACTGTTACAAACCGTTGACGATTCCGGGACCACGCTGGACCACGTCATTACCAGCGCCCTCCAAATCGCATTTATGACGCCGGCCGAATTGAAGGATTTATGAAAAACAGCGAACCCAAAAACAAATCGGTAATTACGCTATACATCACGCCCGAGCGGCGGGCGGCGCTGGAACGGATACGGGACTCATTACCCCGGGGCAAGTATCGACGTCACCAAACATTATCTGGGACATTGCGGTATTTGATTGATTGGGCAATAGGCGCAAAGGATAAAACGGAATGACGTACAATTTCGAAACCGGCGAATTCTCATTCGCCAGCAACCCGGTGAACCATCGCCCCTCCCCATTTGCCGGCCCGGAACTGAAAATTTTCGGCAAAACATACCAGGTGATGCAATACGGGGTATATGAGATTCCCGAACCTATCCAAGGATGTATGGTAAAAACCATCTGGCAAAATACGTACGAAATGACGGCAATAGTTCGGAACATTGCCACGGATCACACAACAACGCTTACCGTTGGCTATACCTGGATGGGGGGATTTATTCAAAACCAAATCCGCAAATATCGGGGCGTATCGGATTACGACTATTTGCGAAATACGCTGGAACAAGATTGGTTGCCCGAATGGCTAGAGGGGGATAAGGATGAAATGGAATTTTCGGCAATGCATGAAACGTATCGGGTGATTTACAGTAAAGATGATACGTGTTGGGTATATAACAGCGAATCCCACCAATCCGGATTATATCCCAGCACAATCAACCCCAGCGCCCAACATTTCCGGGATTGGGTAATTTCCACGATTGACTATTCGACGGATGAGGGGGAATAGAATGGAACAAATCATTTTCTTACTTGCCGTTGCTGGCGCCGTGGTGTATTTGCTGGTAACGGCGTATGTTGCCAAAACCCGGGCGGAAAAATCCATAGCCCAATGGCATTATGAGTGTATGCAGGATTCATTTGACGCCGGCCGCCGCTGGGAGCGGGAGCAAATGAAACGGGAACGGGAAACCAATGAAGTATAGAACCACGCTACACCGCCAAATCAGAACCGGGCAACGTTGGCGCCGTAATGGATTCAAACGGATAACGGTTTTGGATTTTTCAAATTATTTTTGGGATTTTGTGGAATTTATAAGAACGGGGGTTAAGCGATGAAACACCGCAATGAGATACACCGCCAAATCAGAACCGGGCAACACTGGCGCCGGCGATCACATTCCAATACCCCGTTAAGCTGGTACGAAGATTTCGCCCGCCGTTGGCAACACTTGGAACGGGACGTTATGCCAATTATGCAAAAACTAATCCAACAATTTAGCGATAAGGGCGTACCGATGAAACCACAACGAACCAAACCCCGGACGTATCGAACCATACCCGGCCAATCATTCTATGACGTCCCGAACCGCCCCGGCGTGGTGGTGTCAACGCTGGCCGATACCCGGGAAATACGGATCAATGTTGACGGGGTAACGCGTTGTACGCTCCCCCATGTGTTGGATACCATCCCCATCGATGACGCCGTACAAAACATTATCCGGGCCGGCGCGTATTTCTCCCAGTGGGAAAAATGGTATTCCGAACCCCGGATATTTTGGGACATTGCCCACTATAACGAATACCCAAGTATGGTTAGCGCCCCGCTGGGGTGGGAGCAATTGGAAATGAGAGGGGTAATCTAATATGGAAATCACCAAACAGCAAATAACCGCCGGGTATATCGATGAGGGCGAACCGCGTGATCATCAAATTCACGTCAAAATCAACGATACCGTTTCCGTATCTGTTATCAATATGCGGGAACTTACCACCAAATGGTATGGAAAACCGATTGATGACGAATATACAAAAAAGGGCGTCGAATACGAAATTGAGTTAGTAGTGGTAAATCCCATCATCATGAAAATGCTAATTGCACATTTGACGTTTGCCCCGTGGTTTATCGGCAAACGTATCACCACATACTACTATTTAACTATTGAAGAAGTAAACGAATTTGTAAAACAAGTTCGGGAGTTTAAAACCGAATGAGAAACGCCCGAACCGATTCCAACCAAAAAGAGATTGTAACGGCGTTGCGATCCGTTGGGGCAACCGTTCAATCATTAGCGCCCGTTGGGCAAGGGGTCCCGGATTTGCTGGTAGCGTTCCGGGGCGTCAATTTTCTTATTGAGGTAAAAACCCCCACGGGCAAGTTAAACCCCATACAAACGGCGTTCCATGCCAATTGGCGCGCCCCTATTGGGGTTTGTGTAACCCAAGATGATGCACTACACCATATTGGAGCAATCGATGATACCGCGAACGTATAACGGCGCCCAATGGGTGAAACTCCCCACCGGCGAATACCAGTTAAAAATTAGCCATTGGCGGGCGCTGGTTGCCGATCGGGGCGGGTGGTTCCAGTGGGAATTATTCCGCAACGATAACGAACTATTTGGCGGCCCAAACCATATCGATTCCGGGATGGGATTAACCCTTGCTAAATCGCAATTTGCCGCCGAAACGGCGATAAACGCCCGGGGGTTATGATGCATAGTATTTCACTAGCCGCCCGGTATATCGGCGGCCAAACAATCCGCCAAATTGCCGACGAAATGAAATTACCGACGCAAATGGTTCAGCAAGAAGTATATACCAATGATGAATTCGTCAGTTGGGTATTTTCAAAACCGGGCAATAATGACGAATTCCTAAACCGGTTTCTGGAAGTGTTTACCAATGATCGGAAACGGGATTGTCGAATTTTGAAAATTAGCGTAGTGAGATACAACCACATTAAACACGCCCTCATTACCAACGGCGAATTAAAAGCGCGTCGGGAGGGAATTTACACCGAATCCCAAATTAAGACGCTAGAAAAATTCATCAATACGCCCGAAAAACGCAACGGGGAGCATTTGCGGGTGATGAAACGGGCAAAAGTCAAATCGCTATACGACGCCGTGAAACGAGCAACCGGGGTAAAAGTCACCGAATACCGCAAATCCGTTGGATTAAGTAAAAGGAAATTAATGGATGAAACCGGGGCGAATAAATCCGTAATTCGCAATTGCATCAATCACGGGCTAATCTCACTCCCGTATACCGACGAAATGATTGAGTCATTGTTGCGGGTTGGGTTGGCAATGCATCACAATACCAACGACGCCGCGCCCCGTTGGCGGGGATTAATCGCCGACATTCGGGACATTGCCCGTCACCAGTTTGTCAGTACCAAATATCTCTACTCCATACTCCCCGTTACGCCCAAGGGGATTTTGTACCATACAAAACATTTGCCCGTTCGGGTTCGGTTGTACCCCGAACAAAATTGTTTGTACGCATACGATCGGGAGGCCGTCGCCCAAATCGTCGGGGATTGGTTGGGACCCAAATACCGTTGGGCGGTTCGGCAGGTAGATGGGGATTGGTTGCCCCTCAAATGTCGCTGGTATACATGGAAAACATCATGATAAGTATATTCCTATGGTTGGTTTGCAATACGGGCGTATGTCACGCCCACACAATCGAAGTAATCCCGGCGGCCGTGGCAATTGCGTCGTGTGAATCCGGGGACGGGCTAAACTGGGGTACCATCGATTGGGGCGCCCGCTCCCCAACGGATGACGGCGGGGCGTTCCAATTTAATGATTCGACGTATGTATGGTTAGCGGGACACCCCAACGCCGAATTAGATACACCCCGTTCCCAGTACCGCCAATTTATCCGGCTATGGGATGACGGCCGGGGTTGGCGTCATTGGGCAAGTTCCAAGCCATGTTGGAGTCAATGGTTGGTTATTGATGACGCCGGCCGGGCAGTGATGAAATAACAATTTGCGTTCAATCCGTCCCGCTGGTAGAATAGTTTTGTTCATCTGGGGTTCCCTAGCTCACGTAAAAAAATACCACGTCCCGCTAAATGCTCATAGCGGGACGTGGTATTTTGCTATGATAGTTATGAGGGGGTACACATATGTTTGCTATCGATGTACGACACTGGAAAACAATCGCCGAATTTACCCAGCATTTAGCCAACCATCCGCCAACCGTGGCAAGTTGGGCCCGGGGCGTGGTAATTCATCACACGTGGAAACCCGGCGTTTCGGATTGGCGCGGCGCTCCCACCATTGAGGGAATCAAAAATTACTACGTTGCCAAGGGTTGGACCGCCGGCCCCCACTTATTCGTCATTGGCAACCCGCCCGATCCCAGTACCGCCGGTATATGGCAGATGACGCCGTTAAATATGCGGGGGATTCACGCCGGGCGCTACAATACCACACACTGGGGTATTGAGGTGGTAGGAAATTACGACGCCCAACCATGGGGCGAACTTACCCACGATTTAGTATTGGGCGCCGCCGGGGCGTTGCTTACGTGGCAAAAAATCCCCGCCACGTACAACACGGTAAAGGGACACCGGGAAACGGGATCTCCCAAAACATGCCCGGGCAAACTGGTAAATATGGATTCGTTTCGGTTGGATTTAGCGGCGTTATTAGGAGGGCGGTAATGGGAGAAACGACGGACGTAAAAATTGCCCGGATTGAAGAAAAAATTGATAGGCTAATCGGGGTATATCATGAAATTACGGAATTGGATAAACGGTTATCCGACGTCGAAAACCGATTATCCAAAATCGCGGGCGGGTTGGCAATTGTCGCTATTATTTATCCGTTTGTACTCAAATACATGATGGGGGGTTAATTATGAAACGCTGGTATGAGTCAAAAACCATTTGGACCAATGTACTAATTTTTATCGTGTTGTTTTTGGGGTATTTGGGTAACGATCCCCTATTCACCCAGTACGCCGCCCAAATCAATATGGTTATTGCCGCCGCTAATATTTTGTTGCGCTTGATTACTACGGAAAAAATCCAATGAATCAAGACGTTCGCTATTTACCAGCGGGCGCCGACATTGTAGGGGACGCCGCAACCGTTCCACTATTCACCATCGAACCCGAAACCGCCCGGGCGTACCCATGGGCGCGGGATTTTTTAACCGTATTTGCACACACGGGGAACAATACGGCGGCGTGTGAATTGGCGGGGATTTCTTACAGTACATATCGAACCGCGATAAAACGGGATGAGCATTTTGCGGAACTGTATGAGATTTGCCGGGAAATTAGCATAGACAAATTAGAGGCCCGCGCCCGGGAGCGGGCGGAAAAAGATAGTGATCGATTGATGGAATTACTTTTAAAAGCGTTACGCCCGGAAAAATATCGGGAACGCTGCATAGTAACCCAACGTACCGTAACGGATTTTATCATTGACATTACCCCACAACACACAAACGCGGGTATTGACGCAAACCAAAGCGACAAACCCCCAATTTCAATTTTGGAATAACCCCGCCCGGTTCCGGCTATTCGTTGGCGGGCGCGGCAGTGGCAAAACACACGCCGGCGCCCTTGAATCGTTGCGTATGCCAACCAATTCCATTGGCACCGTTATTGCCCCCACGTACCCAATGTTACGAGATGGGGCAATGCGGACGATTCTACAGGTTGCGGGCGCGGGGAACGTAATCCAAGAATTTAACCAATCCCATGGAGAATTGAAGTTAATCGGCAATAGAACAATTTTGTTCCGTTCCGCCGATAACGCGGACAGGTTACGCGGCGCCAATCTGGGATGGTTGTGGTTGGATGAGGGCGCGCTAATGGATCCCGAAACGTGGCCAATTGCGGTTGCCACGTTGCGGGAAACGCCCGGCCGGGCGTGGATTACCACCACCCCGCGCGGGCGTAATTGGATATGGGAATTATGGAACCGGGGCGGGATGGATTACGCAATGATAGAATCCCGAACGGCGGATAATGTATACCTCCCAGCGGGATTTGTGGAAATGTTACGGGCAACGATGACGGCGGAACAATACGAACAAGAGGCCAATGGCAAATTTATCGACGTTGCGGGCGCAATGTTTAAGCGCCAATGGTTTGATTATATCGATTCACCCCCGGCCGGGTTGGATTGGGTTCGCTACTGGGATCTGGCCGCGTCGATTAAAGAATCGGCAGACTATACCGCCGGCGCCCGGGTTGCGTTTGATGATAACGGGGTATTGTATATTGATGATGTAATCCGGATTAAGGCCGAATGGCCGGACGTCCAAAAACTCATTATTCATACGGCGTTATCGGAACCCGGTACCGTGTTGGGTATCGAAGAAGCGTTGCACGGGTTGGCGGGGTTACAGGAATTACGCCGGCGCCCGGAACTGATTACCACCACGATCCGGGGGATTCGGGTGGATCGTGACAAAAAAGCGCGGGCGATGCCCTGGGCGGCGCGGGCCGAATCGGGCAAATGTAAACTAATCCGCGGCGATTGGAACCGGGTATTTTTAGATGAATTGGTTTCGTTTCCCATGGGGTCCCATGATGATATGGTAGACGCGGTAAGCGGGGCCGTAGGGATGATTGGAACCGGTTCTATAGATTGGGGTTTCATGTAATGGCAATCGAAGCGATTCCGGGGTGGGTAAACGCGTTGCAAAACGCCGAATCGGTGGGGGGAACCGTTGGGGCGTATGGGGTTGTTCCCGTACTATACCGGGCGGTGAATTTGCGGGCGGACGCATTATCCAGCGTTCCGTATTTAATCACCCGTAAGGGCGTCCCGGTGAATTGGCCGTTTAAATCGGCGTTGCCCAATCTCATCCGAGATACCGAACGGGCGCTATTACTCAAGGGCGCCGCGTACTGGTTGCGGCTATTCCGGGGGAGCGTGCTAATTGGATTCCAGCAATTAAACCCCAATACCGTCCGGGTATATCCATACGGGGAATTTGACGCGGCGAACCCGCTGGAATTTTTGCGATTTGAACAACGGATTTCCGGCAAACAGTACGGACCATGGGGTATTAACGAAATCGTGTATTTCCGGGAACCGTCACTAGTTGACGATTACGGCCCGGGGTTGGCGCCGGCGGCGGTTGCCCTCCAATCGGCGCAATTATCCCACTATATCGAACGGTTTGCATCGGCGTTTTTTGAACACGGCGCCCAACCGGTAACGATTATGAGTATGCCATCTGATATGGCGGAAAACGAATTTAAGCGGTTCAAACTGGAGTATATGAACCGGTTTATTGGGGTATGGAACTCATTCCGCACGTTGTTTGTACGGGGCGGGGATATTAAGGCCCAATCAATCACCCCAGCGTTAAAAGATTTAATGCTAAACGATTTAGCCGAACGGGTAAACAATTCCGTCGGTACCGTATTCGGCGTACCCCAAACAATGTTGGAGGCTAGCGCCGCCAATTACGCAACCGCCAACAGCGATCGACAAAGTTTTTGGCGGGAAACCATTATTCCCCGTTTATCGGTAATTCAGCAAATCATCAATGAACAACTATTGTTCCCGCTGGGGTACGAACTTACATTCCAACCCGAAACGTTGGACGTGATGCAGACGGACGAGGCCCAACGGGCGGGTTCGCTATTGCAGTTAGTACAGGCGGGCGTCCCATTGGCCGGCGCTATGGATATTTTGGGGTACAAAAACATTGAAGATGTATTACAAATCAATACATCAAACAATGCCGGCGTAATCGACCCCAACGCCCCCAAAACGCCCGAACCGCTCCCATCGGAACGGGCAACGCCCGAACCCGCCCCGCTCCCCGAATACCCGTTTGAGGTTGCATACGCAACGGCGCAATTTCTAGACGATTTAACCCGCTGGGAACAAAAAGCAATCCGGCGGTTAAAATCGGGCGGGGATGGTACCAAATTTGTCGGATCATCGATACCAGCGCCGTTGGAATTGTATATTTCTCATTCCCTCAAAACCATCACCGAACCGGCGGAAATCCGGGCGTTTTTTGCGGGGATTAAAGCAACCCAAAAAATCCGGGCAAATGAGAAAAAACTATATAACAAATTGGTCCGGATTTTGGCAACCGCCGGCGATGATTGGGCGCGGCAAGTAATAGCCGACGGGGAGGGCGACGACCCCAATTTGTCGGAAAAAATCAAACCAGCGATGATTAGCGAACTAACCAACGTCGCAAATACTCGCATCGATGCACTAGGTACACAATTTCAATACCCCATGGGGGCGGAGCAACGAAACGTAACGGTTAACGGGTATTTGGAAACCTATTTACCCAAGTTTGGCTTGGAGATTGACAAAACTACCAGCGACGTATTAACCAAAGCAATCGCGTTATACCGTACAACCCCCGGGATGACAATTACCGATTTACGGGACGTACTAACCCCAGCGTTCGGGGCAACCCGCGCCGCAACCATCGCAATTACCGAAATTACCAGAGCGTCAACGCAAACAACGAACGCATACGAGAAGTTTTTAAACGACGCCGGTATTAAAACCGAAATGGTTTGGAATACGGACGCCGACGAACTAGTTTGTAGGATTTGCAAACCATACGATAACAAACTAATTGACGTATGGGGGATTGATTCGCCGGACGGCCCGCCCGCTCATCCCAATTGCCGTTGTGACGTCACGTTGCGGCTGGTGAAATAATGAAAATACGGGTAGATATTTCGGGCGCATTTACCAGCGAACAAATCGGGCGATTGGTAAAAGTGGCAACGTTAGCGTATGGGCAATTTGTGCGAACGGAACTAAGCAACCAAAAACCGGGGCGCCCGGCCCGGGGCGCGTTTGTGTACAAATCAATTAAGCAACGCCGTTTTGTATATGCCAATATCGAAAACGGCAATATACGGGTTCCCTATATCCGGGGTCAAGGTTCAAAATTACGGGCGTCCGAAACGTTGAATAATTCGTACCGTGTGGATTTGGACGGGAACCGGGCGGTTCTTACCTCATCCGCCCCATACGCCCCGTTTGTGGTTGGCGATCAGCAAGCGCCAATACACGCCGGGCGTTGGCAAACCGCCCAAACGGCGGCGGAAATTGTGGGGGAACGGGATTTACCAACGATTGTAGAACAACTGTTTAATAAGGAATTGGGGGCGTAATTATGGCAACCTATACACCCCCGGCCAATGTCGCCCGCAATGCACAAAACGCCCTAGACGAACGGGAAAAACAACCCCCCAGTAAACGAGGGATGACGCTAATTGGGTTAGCGCGGGCGCGGCAATTGGCGAACCGGGAACCGGTATCAATGGAAACTATTCGGCGGATGGTTGCGTATTTTGCCCGCCATGAAATCGACAAGCAGGGCGCAACATGGGACGAATTGGGGCCGGGTTGGCAAGCGTGGCACGGTTGGGGCGGGGATGAGGGACGGAATTGGGCGCAATCGATTATAGAGGGGGAAATGATGGAAGTTAAAGCAGGCAGCCGACATTCGGAAATGGATATGAATTACATTCGCCGGGCGCGGGTTATGTCCCAAAAATCTTATGATTCGATGATGGAAGTTGTAAAAGCGTTGGGAGATGACGGCGCCGAACCGCTGGGAATCGCCGCGTTAAAAGATGATGGGGAATACACCCCGGCGCAAATTGCCCAAATCGATGCATACGAATCAATCGTTACCCAATACGGAAAATTTGGGCAATCAATCACCCAATCCCACTATATTCCGGCCAATATGAACGGTTTTTTACAATCCGGGTTAGCGTGTAGTAGTTGCGCGTTCTATATGGAATCCGGCCAATGTGAAATCGTGTATGGGAATATCGAACCCAATGGAATTTGCAAATTATGGGTAATTCCCAACAATCTAATTAACGAACCCATACCACTAGTCGAATTAATACCCATGATGAATATGGAAGAAAGTACCAGCGACGAAACCGAAATTAATATTGAAGTTGGCGCGCTGGATGATCGCAACGCAACCCCAACCGAACGGGAGGAAATGCCCGATTCAAATTTTGTTATTCCCGAAACCCGTAATTTTGTTATTGTAACCCCCGATGATATTCCGGCGGCGGTTGCAAGTTGGGGCCGGTACCGGGG
>JAUKPQ010055436.1:0-26644 GCA_032273045.1 Chloridella minuta | reverse complement strand
ATATCAAAAGGAATTTGCTTTGGAGTCTTCGAAGCATATTTACAGGCATAATCTTGACTCTTTTCATGAATCCAGCCGTAAATTTTCTGATGACTCCCGCCTTTAACAGTATCGTATTCTACGAACCGATACTGGCGGCCAAGCTGATTCTTCATTAAACTCATTCCGTTGATAGCTTGGTCAAATGTAGTCTCAAAATTCTTAGCGCGACATCTCGCCAATTCTTTGTTTTGGTCGATGAAAAGTTTATCGTCTGTCACATGGGCATTGCTGGCCCACGCATTATCGTTGCAGCTGTAATAAAAGCCGTTTTTCTCAAGTAAAGTGAAGGCCTGAAGGTAAGAAAAAAACCACACTCTTCGAGCGTCATCAACAATATTTCCCGGGCGAACAAGTTTCGAGCATGCATAAAATTCATTTGAATTTTTTGCGTAAAATTCTCTAAAGTAATTGAGAAACTTATCGGCCTGACCGTCTTTTAATTTTCTAATTTTTTCTGATTCATCCCAAACAGAATCATAAAGTTTCATACACCCAACACGCCATTCATTTAGTTGGACAAAATTCTCCGTAGTGATTCGTGAAGAAGTTTTATTGAAATATTTCACTGAATCTTTCAAGTTCAATTCTTTTGAAATGCGGTAAGCTGGATAAATTTTTCCACCTAACTTGTGATAGCCGTACATATTGGTCAGGATGCCGCGCGCATAATCCCAACTAATTTTTGACTTCAATTCAGTAAAAGTTTCAATCGCATTATATTCCGCATCTCTTGAACTCACTCCAACTAAAATCTGCGCTGGCTTCCACTTCCCAGGAATATCGCAGGGAAAATTTTCGCACTGGTCTACAACTAATGAACCAATAATTCGTGCAGTATCAAAACGAATGGGCTGCTCTTTAAAAGGCTCAATGAATTCTTTTTTAGAAATCACAATAATTTTCATCGGTGCTTTATTTTCGTCGTAAACTCTCGGCACTATCCCCTGTGTAAAATTCGGAGTAACTAAATCACCTCCATAATTTTTCCAAATATCATCCTGAGCACAAAATTCTCTTTCACGAAAAAGTTTTCCCGAATACAAGTCAAAATCGTATTGAAATTTACTGTCGGCCGGTGTTGTCACAAAGTAGCGAATGCCATAATTATCCGGTTCTTTATCTCGAAAATTCCCTATCATGGGATCAATATCAAAAAACGCATTGGTGACAATCGTGTCATCCATATTCCGCTCTGCGAATCTCAGTGGTAACTGATACCACTGCGCCTTAATCAGCCTATCTTCATTTTTTGTTTGCGCTATAGGTGCTTGCGCACATCCAAACAATAAAAACGCGCTAAAACCTGTTAGAAGAATTGATTTCGTTACGTTTTGTAATTGACAGATAGTCATAAATTTCTCACAATCCTAGTTCTTATCGATATCTTGTTTTTTAACTTCCTAATGTGCCTGGGTGGTGGAATCGGTAGACACAGCAGATTTAAAATCTGCCGACCTTTACCGGTCGTACGAGTTCAAGTCTCGTCTCGGGCACCATTTTTAAAATTCCTTTTTATATTAACACACTTACAGAATTTTCAAACTTTTTGGCCCCGATTTGGCCCCAAAGTTTATAATATTTGCAGCTGATACTAAATGTTCTGGTGCGAGATGAGCGTATCTTTGAGTCATCTCTAAACTCGTGTGCCCCAGAATTTTTTGAAGATCATAGATGTTTCCGTTGTTCATCATGAAATGGCTCGCAAAGGTGTGTCTGATGTCGTGGAAGCGGAAAAACTCTGTGATGCCTAAGAACTTTTGGTATTTTCTGAACTCTCGGAATATATGATCTACATCGAATGTTGACCCGTCTTCGTGGAGAAATACCAGACCGTTCTGATCGCGGTGTTCGGGCAAGCTTTCCTTTAATTCTAAAAGATGCTCTCGTACTGTTAGATTCATGGGAACGAATCTTTTACTCTTAACAGTTTTTGTTCTGTTGCTCAGTCCATTTCGATCTCTGATCCTTGCAACTTCTATCAGGTTGTTTGAGAAATTAATTTTATCCCAACAAAGGCCTGCGATCTCACCTCTTCTCATTCCAGTGTTTACTGCAAATAAAAATAATGAGTGAAACAACTTTCCTTCTGACATTCTAAGAATCGAATTAATTTGATCGAAGCTTAAAAAAACATCCGAGGCTATCGTCTCTTTTAATTCTTTCATATACTGAAAGGGATTTTTCTCAATGCGATTTTCTCTGGTCGCCTCAATCACGACTCTCTTGAATACACCAAGAATTAAATTCACTCCTCGCGGATTATGATCTTTTTCTAAAAGTAATTTAATAAGCTCATCAGCATGATGAACTCTTATGTCTGTTAATTTTAAATGACCGTAGCGTGGAAGAATATGTCTCTTTAAGACATTCACATATTGAAGATGAGTCCTAAAAGATAATTGAGGCTTTATTCTCGTTTCAAGCCACATCTCTGTATACTCTTTTAAAGTAGAGACTGGTTCTTGACTTAAAGTTAATGGCAATACTCCTGACGAGTGATACTTCGCTCGCTCGTTAAGCATTCGTGCTTTCCATTCCCTAGCATCTGATTTTCGATTAAAGCGAGGTGAATAAATTTCTTTGCCATCAACAACTATCTTTTCACGATACTTATTTGATTTTTTCGTCTTGTACACTTGCATGCGATTTCTCCTTTTGTTGATTTTTAGTCAAAAAGAAGTCTGCATCACAGTGTTGTCCGTTTTCCGTCTTAGATTTTTAAAGAACTAAGAAATACGCACGTATCTCTGTGATGAGACTATATCACATTAGCGTTTATAAAGCTCTAGTCGGGATGATGTTTTCATTGATAAATCGGCTCAAATCTTCACTTCTAAAGCGTATTAAAGCTCCAAGTTTGACGTAGCTAATTTCTTTCTTAAAGATGGCCGATCTCAGACGGCTGATTTTGAGATTTAGCATTTTTGCTGCTTCTTCTATTGTAAATAGAAGTGTTTTTTCGGGAAGTGAATGTTGGATCATAATCGGGGGATTGCTGGCCATTCTTTCTCCTTGTTAGACCTCGAGAGTGAGATACTAAATCAGAAAAAAAAGAAGATTGGAAGAAAAATTATAAATTATTTTCAATTCATTTTTCATTGGAGAATTACTTAACGAATTTAATTTCAATGAAGCACTTTAATTAAAAATGTTAAGAAAATTAAAAACAAAAAACATACTCTACTTAAAAAGATTTCTTAATTCCAAATTCCCCACTTCCTAAAATAAAAAATTATTTCCTTAAACTAATTTAAAAAAATTCCTTAACCAAAAAAATAAAATCCCTAAACTTTAAAACCCATTTCCTTAACAAAAAATAAGCTACTCTGAACTTCTAACTCCGCTCTCCTTCCCTTGAGACTGTACACAATTGACTCCATCTCTAAAACTATGTGAGAGAGAGGGAGTCAATTTTGGGAAGCCGAATTCCTTAATGGTATTGAGGAGTTAGAAGACAATTTTTTTGAGGTGGGGACACAGGGGCCACTCATGGGACAAGCATAGGACATATTGCTTTTCATGTCCTCATTAATTTGTCCGCCAACAACCGTAGTGTGGATTCATCTTTTAATTCGCTAATCGGAGGTATCTCTGCCACATTAATCCATCTGAGTGAGTCGTTGTGCAAACAGCCAATATAACCAAAATTCATCTTAGGTATCAGTATTGGTGAAGATCTCTCTTTTGCCATTGTACTAATAATAGAAACTGTAAATTTATAAAGTGATATTCTATAGAGAACATTTTCAATAGGATCATCCGTAATGGCCAAGAATTTTACCTTTGATCCTTTTATGCGACTACCTATTGTTGCATAGTGAACTATTTCATTATCAACGAAATCTTCTCTGGATCTTATTCTAAACTTTGATTCTGCATATTGAAAAATATCCCTATGTTCAGGGTATTTTCTTAAATGGTCTATTGAAAAACTTTCAACCCAAATCTGGTGAGCCGATCTGAATAATGAATTAGATCTTTTCTCTGGCAAAAAATGCATAAATAGAGTAATTAAAAAAGCTGCTCTTCTTTCAGGGTCTAGGGCTGCTTGCAAAAATTTATCTTGGAAGTATTCAAAAGAAATAAAACTTCTTAGTAATAATTCTTTCTCTTCATCAAAATCTTTAATCATATCTGCACTATAGCGCTCCTTTAGTGTTTCATGAGTAATATAAGGTAAATTATTATTTAATTTAGAAAGTATATGGGTTCTAGAATATGTATTATCACTATCAATCGCCGCCATAACTTCAGCAAGATATTCTTCGGATAATTCGTTTAAAAGAAGTGCCTGTTGTGAATCAAATGATCTTGTATTTAGTTGATTTACAATTTCTTCAAAGCTTCGAAGAGTTAAGGTAGGAACTCTACGCAAGCTTGCTTCTTCGTAGAATGAAAAGGGACTGATATAAATCAAAGGCTTAATATTTTTTAAATGAGAAAATCTTTTTATTTCGAAGATAATCTTATTATGAAAATCCAAATTTCGATAAAATGGATTTCTAATGTTTGAATCTAGGAAAATATTTATTTTACCTTTCACGCGCCACCTACTCAAAAAACAAATTAATATGAGCTTAACGTCCTAAGACTCTACGAATCTTTTTAAATAGCAGTGCTAGCATATTAAGATTTTTTCCCTTAAGGGATCGCTCTATCTCATTCTGCAATTTTCCTTTTTCTTTATTCCATAAATTTCGATCATTACTATGTTTCTTTACATATTCTGAAATTGACTCAATGGAATCTAAAGGTGTTTTGAAAAAAAGGACTGCTGAACTGATCGTGATTTTTTGCATCATAAATTGCTGTAACTGCATTTCGTTCATCTCGTTATATTCTAGCTCCACCCTCTCTAAAACAGCCTTCAATGCTTGACTGTCAGCGGGAGAAACCCCAATGGGCAAGGCTTGTGCTTTTTTTAACATTGCTCTATAAGCATTTTTAGGATTAGTTTGGCTAATGACATGCTGTTCTAGCAGTTTAAAGAAGTTGTCTTCTTGTTTTAACCGAGCTTCGAATTCTGCTCTTTGAGCAATGGTTAAATCTAAATCTGTTTTCAATTTCTTGTAAGCTTCATATCTATTAACTTGCTCAGACCATGTTATTAATGAGCTTCTAAGCCTCCTAAAAAAGGGTGAAATCAAAGGTGCAATGAATACCCAGAAAACCCATGCAAGACCAACTATAGTTAGTCTGTGTAAATCCGTAATTTCTCCAAAGGATGGAGTAATTACGCTTTTAATAGATGCAATTTTCTCATCAGCATGATTAGAAAATAAGTAAATTGGTATTTCCCAAAATACAAAAAAGAGTGCAATAAAAAATGGGCCTGATAATTCTCCATCAAACCGCCCTTTAATTGTATCAACAAAACTCTTTCCCATTTTTTTGATTTCTTCAGCCATTATTAAATCCTCATCGCAAATTAATCATAGTTAATTAGTTCCAGCCATGTTTTACGCTAGAGTGCACTTAGCTCTTGATTGCAATTGCAATATTTCTCATGAAGCTGTTTAAAATATTCATTAGCAAATAAATTATTTAAATCATCTCTGTGATAATGAAACCGACCACGGTTTCCGGCCGATACGTCTTTTGAAAAATTTAAAGCATACTTTCTGCTATTAAAAATAAATGATGTTGCATTTTTATCTTGAATCTTAATTGCACTTGATGTCGACACCTCAATGTTAGAAATAAATATACTTAAACGATGGGACAATCTGACTAAATCATCACCTTCCTTAAAGGAATCCCAGTCTTCTTTTAATGATTCAAAAATTGTCAAAAAAATTTTTATATTATCAATTTTCTCTTGTCTTTTTTGATATAAATAAACAATCAAACTTGAAATTAGTCCCAAACCCCAACCAATAACAATTCCTACAAATGAATTAATATCCATTAAACTTCTGCCCGATTAAGATTTTGTTGATAATTTCCCTAAGTATTTCTTTACTAGCTTATCGTCCTCTATTACTTCAAAACCTGGTGTATATTTTCTATCTAATCCTTCAACTAATTCTAAAAATGGATCCTTATAAGCAATAATAATCTGAATCTTTCTTTTATAAAAATCTTTTAACTCTCTTAATCTTTTAAAATATGCCAAGAGATCTTTCATTTCAATTTCTTCCTTTTTAGGAGTGTCGATCATTATTAATGGTGGATGATTCTCATTAAACTTTAGAGATGTTTCTAGCAAGGCTGCATGGTAAGCTAAGACGATTCTTACTCTAGTACTACCATCTTGTTCTGAATCGGGTTCAAAAATCTTATCTCGAAAGAATAGATTGAAATTATCATCGACAGTTATTGTGTATTTTCGAATGTTGGGTGTGCTTACCGTGTCTAGCCATTCTTTTAGTAAGCCCTCGAAAGTATTTTTGATATCAATATGTCTTTCACTTATTTTTGTAGCGGTTCCTCGAAATAACTGGATAGTATCAGTGACCTGAATAAGATTATCTTTTTCCAATCCTAGCTCTTCTGAGTATTTATTAAGTGCTTCTTTGTTTTTATATGCCTCAGTGTATTCAGTTAAACTATTTACATTTTCCTTAAGTAACTCAATGTTTCTTGATACACCATTATCTTCCCCACGAGGCTTAGAAATAGCACTATCAATCTGCTCTTTAAGCTCTTCCTTTCTCGTTTCAAAACCTGCTAGGTCTTCCCGATATTGTAATGCTGTTTTACTTATATCTTTCAATTGATCTTTTAAATAAAGAAGCTTCTTCCCGAAAGGTACCTTTCTCGCTGCAAATAAAGAGCACTCAGTCTGAGAGCAAAAACTCTGAAAAGCACTTTCTGCATCAAATGCATCTTCTTCTACTTCAACTTTTTTTTGAATATCACTCTCCAAAGATTCTATGCCTTTTAATTTAAACTTAATTTGTGAAATATGATTGTTAACTTGAGTTTGCTCTTGTCTTAAATGATTAACTTCATCACTTACTATTGTAGTAGACTGTGTGCCCGACATCATTAAGGTTTGCTGTATTTCTTCAACTCGCTGAGCGAATTGATCTCTCAACATTTCAATCTCTGCAAGACTTAAGCTCAATTTTTTACTAAGCTGTTGCTTAAAAAATTCTGTCTTTTTTTCAAGCTCGTTCACAATCGTTTTTATTTTATCTCGTTTTTTGTAAAAAGCGTCCCTGTCTTCTTCAACTGAGGCAGGAGAAAGTGCCGGAAGGTCAAACAATGCTCTTATTATTTCTTCGTATTGATTATTAATAAACCTTTGTTTATCCAAAGGACTATAGTGATTAGCAAAACCTTTTGCTTGGGACACATAAAAAATTGGAATAATTGTAGAAATATAAATAGGTGTAGGGTGACGTTTCTCTTTTGAACCAATTGACATTAAAGCAACATCGCGTATACCCATTAACTTTAAGAAAAATTTGCTATATGCTCCAATATTTCCATATCCTTTAAACTCAGTGGTCTTAATACCGTTTTCAAATATTTCCATGTAAAAATGTTCTTCATTCAGCTTGCGCTTGAACGTGATTATCTGATTTGAAATTTCGACATCTAAAATTGCGTAATGACAATTTGTAAGAATATCTTCAGGCAACTGAACTTCTAACCCTAGGCTAAAAGCAATTCCATTCATCAATGGACTCTTCCCACTACCATTAGGACCTTCCAAGGCCGTAATTCCATCGGCAAACTCGATTTTAGGAGAACTCCAGCCTTCTCCTGTACAAATATATTGAAAACTTTTAAAGTTAATATTTTTCATGAGAATGCCAACCCTTCTTTTCGGAGAGATATAATTAGCAATCTCAATCTTCTTATAAGTGAAGGGTGATTCTTCTGAGCAACTTTTAAAAAATCCTCTCCTCTTGCTGTAATTGTCATATATCTTTCAGAACTTCCATGAATTATTACCAATCCGGCAGACTCCAAGAATACGATTGCCTCTGTTGCTCTTTCACAAAGATGTGGAGAACTTGCAAGTGCTTCAGCAATAAATTTTTCCAATTGATATTTTCTTAAAAATATATTTCCCAGAATCATTTGCATCTCAATAACTTTAATATCCTTTGAGTAATGCTTTAAACTCATAATTGTCATCAGCGCTAACAATGGAATATTTAAATCTTCTCCTAGAAATGAACTCGATGTTCTAACCTGCGGGTCTACTCTAAAAGTAACACCTTTCAATTTATCGCGAAGTGACTGACTAATCATTTAGAGGTGCCTCAAATTCTATGATTGTTGCTAATAAACCACCTATTATCAAATTTTCATTTCTGTTTGTATCATTATCAAAAACAATATTGGCCTTTAAAAACTCCGCTGCGGCTCCAATTGTTGCTGCTTCAATGTCTAATTCGGCAATAGCCTTGGGCATTTGACCACTAAAAATTCTTTTAATTGCCATTAATTCTACAGGACGTATTGTAGATTTATTATTTAGCATCCAAAGATCCCAATCTGTTTTCCAATTCAAAAAATCCTTAATCAGTGCAGGGTCTTTACCTGCTGCAAATCTTTCAAGGCGAGAGGACGCTATTATTGCTTTCGATCTATCACTTATTTGTCCTTCAAGCTTGATAAAAATATCCCTAGATACTCCAATGTACTCTAAAACATCTGTCAGTAATATAGCCTTACGAGATAATATTTCTACTTCTGAGCTTGGAATATTATCAATTGTATCGTCTGCTTTCTTTTTAATTAATGTTAGAAGATTATCTATCATTCTATGAATATTTTTAGGAGAGAAAGGTACCTCCCTTATTAAGTCTAGGTAATATGAAATCTCATGATAAAGCATGATTTTGAAATCTGTTAAGAGATTGCAATTAGGAATTAATTCAACAATTGAAAAAAAATGTTTCAAATCTGCAACGGTAATAACTCCCGCTCCAAGGATTTCGCTATATCCAGAGTGCAATCTATTAAGATTAAAATCGTAAATAGGATTCGAGATGCCTGGATTTTTCATATAATCTAAGAACTCTGCAATGTTGTCGCCGAACTCGTAGTTTGTTAATACCTTAAATTTCTCGCATTCTGTTTTGAATTGAATATAAAGCAGAAGTTGCTTGTAAAGAATTGCATCTGGATCAATTGAAGGTGGCTTCTTATCTTTTTTAATTACTGCCGAATAACTAAGTCCAAACATTGTTTTGAAGTTAAATCTGGCTTCTGTTAATTTCTTTCCTTTTACTTGGCAAAATGTATATTCTTCCTTGCCGCTAGTCGACCTCACTTCGACAAAGTCATCATGCCATTCACAGAAAACATGATTAAAATGTCCCTCTTTAAGCATTCTCAAGCAGCCTCGAGCTGTCTCTGCATGTTGAAAATCATAATATTTACCCGTTTGCGATTGATCTCGAGGCATAGTTTTTCTAATCTTAGACATCGGACTAACCTTTAATTAATAGATTCTGCTGTAAAAAACTTATCGTTTCTAAATATTTATTCTTGATTAAATAATGCCATATGGAATTAAAAAATCCTAACAATTTAGGTAGAATTGACATATCCATGTCCGAGCAAATAAGTCCGAATCAAGGAAGTAGTTTAAATTTATTTTAAAAAATCAAAGAGCTTCAAACGTCGATAGCTATTACCATAGTCTGAGAAAGTCACTTTTGATACCACTGTTGCCGAATGAATCTTATTCTCTATACACATTAGAGTCTCCGCCTGATTCGGGGAAAGCCCCATCATTCGATATTTAATCTCTTTAATAGTCTCAAAAATTCTTTTCTTAGAATTAAGATAATTATGTTCTTCATCAAATTTAAACTGAGGTAATTCAACCTTCGCCCTTCCCCAAGCTTCATCGGTTTCAAACCTTGAAGGAAAATCAAAAATCTTAAGTTCACTAAACTTTTTATGACAGAGCTTAATAATTCCTTGAAAGCCATTACCCTTATTACGATTAACTAATTCAATATCTGAATAAGCTTGAATGAAATAAATGATCCCCAGAAGAACCTGAGGATCATGAGAAACTTTTTTTGTTTTAATAAGCTTCTGAAGCTTCGAAGGTGAAATCAAATGACCAAACTCTTTAAGCCAATAAGCAAACGTCATATAAAGTCTGGAATCCATATTCTTTAAAACTAAGCTTCCTTCCAAAATAAAAATCTCAAGGTCAATAAAAGGAGTCGTTACAACTTCTTTTACGGCGCTTTGCTTGAAGGTATTCTTTCCTCCAAGCTGATTTAATTTATAAGCAAAGCTTTCTAGTTCTTTCATATTTAAATTTCTTCCAAGTCTTTCTTAATCAGTTCTACTTCCTTTAAGAACTCCCTCGCAAACCGCTCAGGTAAACTTTGAGAATAAGTTTCACGTAAAAATGTAATACCTTCAGCTATTAATTTGGCTTCAGGCTTAATACTTTTTAAATCTTCGTAGTCTTTAAAATCCCCGTTCGCACTTCGATTGTAATAGGCCACTACTTTGAGTTTCACAATGTCAGGAATCGAAAGCATCTTCACATCAAGATTCTTTAAATTAAGTCCTGCATCCACCAATCGCGATTCATAACCTGGCGGTAAACTAATACTACTGGCCCCAAAGTCAAACCACTTATCAAGGCCAATTTCCTCTCCTACTTCATGAATTAAATCTATGATCTCTTCATCCGTGATCTCAAGGACACTATCAATGTCCTGTGTTTCTCTTAGAAGTTTGATCCCATGAAGAAAAAGCGACATCGCGCCAAACATATGAATCTCAAGATTCTTTCCTGAAGCTTTAAGCTTCTTATCTAGTAACTTTAATCCGTCTAAAATTCTGTCCTGAGACATACAAACTCCATTTATGGTATTATACCATATTTTTAAATTATTGGCCCCGTTTTGGCCCTAAAATAGCCAAAAAAGGGCTAAAAAAGCCGAAAATGGACAACACCAGATAACAAACCTGAATTTAACTTAAATGGTTAGAATGATAGATAAAAATGTGTGATTTTGGTGAGATAGTTCATAGTCGAAATGGTGCCCGATATCGCTCTCGTCTCGGGCACCATTTTTTAGCTACTTCTTATTATCCATAGATATTCGCTTTTATCAAAACTATTCTTATCTAGATTTAGCTCTCGCGTTTTGTTATAAAATATCTAATGAGAAACCAATCTTTCAAATTATTAACTTTCATGGCCGTGTTCATTTATGTGGCGATTTGCATTCATCTTGGTTTTTACTTCGATTTACAAACAACTGCGACTTACTTACTTGCTTCAATTGTTTGCCCAATCCTGACATATCATTCAATCGTTTTTATCAAAAAAACTGTCTTCGATTATAGTCTCGTTTTAAATTTTCTGACTCGACAAACGACTCTCCAAAGAATTGATCCTCTACTCAATTAAACCATTCCTACATTAATTAAGATTTTTTTGTAATTCTAAATTTTTTTGGGAGTTTTATATGAATCAATTATTCTTTGCAGCTACGCAATTTTTTCCTAACTATAGTTTGGCCATAGTAGTGATGACTTTATTCTTGCGCATTGTTCTTCTTCCTCTCCAGTTTATGTCTGCGAAAGCCGCTAAAAAAATGAAAGATATCCAACCTGAACTCTCATCGATTAAAGTGAGATGGAAAGATGATTCTCAAAGAATGCGAGAAGAAACTATGCTTCTCTTCAAAACTAAATCCATAAACCCATTAATGAGTTTTGTACCAATTCTTTTGCAATTGCCTTTGTTTTATATTTTTTATCAGTTGCTAACTACATTTCCAGGGATTATCGGGACAAATCTTGCATTACCAGATCCATATTTTATACTACCAATAATCGCTGGAATATTGCAGTTTGTGATGCTGGATTTAAATAATCAGGGGGCAAATGAATCGATTATGGGAAAAAGAATGAAAATTGTAATGCCGCTGTTTTTTACGGGAATTATGATTAATCTACCTTTAGCTGTACTGATTTATACCGTTACGAGTTCAGTTTATTCGTTGATTGAGAAAGTTTTTTTTAGTCGAGTTATTGGGTAAAAAATAATAATTATTGGCCCCAGCACTTCGTCCCTCTTACAAAGTAAAAAGAATGAAGTGCTGGAACCATTATTCTAATAATAGTATTAATTTCCAGTGTTGTTAGCACCATTTAGCCAACCATCAAGAGAAATAAACATATAGAGGCGCTGTTTTGCTGTATTTGATTCATCCTTGTTGAAGAAAATAACAACCCACTCATCCCCTTTTGAAAATTTTCTCTTTTCGATTTTTTCAACTGGAATCGACTTCCATTGCTCTTTTACTTCTCTTGCTTTGACCAAAACATCTAAAGCTTCGGGAACAATTTTTTTAATTTGTGATTCCATACATTCGCCTGAGCACTTTAAAATTTTCTTCGGATGATAATGGTTTCCGTTAGCTAAAAGTGATTGCGAGAAAAATAGTGCCGATAATAGTAATAGTGATTTCATAAATTCTCCTTAAGAATTAATTTTGTTAATGTGTATTCATCTCTTCTGCTTTCCAGTCAGTATGAATATGGGTGTGATCATCTTGGTTTAGCGGAAATGCGTCTGGGTCAGAAGTATGCCAGTATCCGTGAAACTGCATATTGAAGAGAAAAAGCCCTCCAGCAATTAGTGCGACATTGGCAGCATAAGCAAATTTTTGAAATGATGCTGTTTTTCTCCAACCTTTAAGAAAAATAAGCATTACTGTTAATGCAACAATTTGTCCGAATTCAACACCGACATTAAAGGATAAAATTCTAATCAACATAGATTGCTTGTCGTCTCCTAATGGAAGCTGTTGAAGTCTAGTCGATAAACCAAACCCGTGAATTAAACCAAAAGCAAAAACCATCTTTAAAAGGCTTGGGGGTTGCCATTGAAAGTATTTTTTAAATCCATCGATGTTTTCGAAACCTTTATACATAACACTCATAGCGATAACTGCATCTATCAGGTAGTAGTTGGCCGTAATTTTAAAGAAAGTTGCAAAAACGAGAGTGATACAATGTCCGATAGTGAATACACTTATGAAGCGAACAATATCTTTAAAAGTTGATAAAAAGAAAATAACTCCAAAAATAAATAATAAGTGGTCATAACCTGTAAGCATATGGGTTGTGCCAAGCCACATATACTTATAGTACCCACCTTCAAGCATGGCCTGCTTGTCGGCAGCTGATATACCGTGGGCCCATGTATTTGGACTCGCCAACATTAAAAATGCTGATAGTAGGAATTTCATCCAGTCTCCTTAGATTGATAAAATAAAATTAAAAAATTTAATTAAATCTAAGCTGTGATGGGTGGTCGAAGAATTTCAAGGGTGAATGGGTTAGATAATAATTGATTATAAGCTTTAGGTGTTGAATGAGAGAAATCGTAAGAATGAACGACGAGTGAACCACCTTGAAAGAGTATCACTTCTGAGAATGTAACAACATTCACGTGTTTATGAGTATGCTCTTCTTCACCATCACTGTGTCTGTGAGTATGGGAATGCCCAACTTCTTCATCAGCATCCGCATCAAGTTCTTTGTGATGATTATCTCTTTCATGATAATTTAGGTGGGAGGCGAGGAAAACACTGTGAGAATCCAAAGTCGCAAGGTCATCAGAAAAGTATTTCACTGATATGAAAAAAGAAAATGACATCACTAAAACCATGAGACATGAAATAATAATACAAATAAATTTCTTAAAAGATAAAATCAAAAAATTTCCTAAAGATATTTAGTTATTTCTTTAAACTCATTCAGATCGTTTTTCTTGTTCTTGCCATTACTCTCTTCTAGGCAATGTTCGATGTGATCATGAATAACGGCTTTTTTCGCCTGAGTAATGGCCTTCTCTACAGCATACAACTGCTGTGATATTTTTAAACACTTTTCTTTTTCTTCCATCATTTGGATTACTTTGGCCAAATGCCCATGGGCCTTTTTGAGCCTCAAAATAATCCCTTTGTGAGAAGCATGTTGTTTTATATCATTCATTGAAGTATTATCCCCCCTGGGGGGTTAGGATGTCAATGCAATATAAGATATTACTCAGTAGGTTTTTGACTCGTTTTGGGGATCAGGCATGGGACTTTGCGGTTCCCTTAGTACTTATACAAATCTTCCCAGGAAAGATGCAGTTAATTGCTCTAGTATATTTGTTTTCTAAACTTGCACAAATTCTAATCGGGCCTTCCATTGCAAAAAGAATCGATAACACTAAAAGAATCAATATTTTTAAATTAGGAATTGGTTCTCAGACATTGGCCATGATCTTAATGTGGTTTGCGATTGTTTCATTATTTTTAGGACAATTTGAAGGTGCAAATTTAAGTATAACTCAATACATTTTTATCTTATTCTTACTATCAATCTTTAGTGCCATCTCAAACCTAGGCGCTTCACTTATGGATATCTCAGTTGGTTTTGATTTAGCCATTGATGTACTTCCTGAAAATGAATTAACGTTTTTTAACAGCAGACTTAAAAGACTTGATTTGTTGACTGAAGTCACGGCACCTATTTTTACAGGATTAGTGTTTTCTCTTTTTACTAACAAATCTGAATATTGGGGATTTAGCATTATTGCGATTTTAAATCTTCTGACTTTCTTTCCTGAATATTTTTTATTAAAAGCAACACAAAACTCAACTAATTATAAAGAAAAAATATCTGTTCCATCAGCTCCTTCAAGTATTTTTACTATTTTTTTTGAATCAGTGAAGAAATTAAAAAGTAAGCCTTACGCTCTCGTAATAATTTCATATGCATTTTTATGGCTTTCAGTTTTAAGTCCACATGGAGTTCTTCTAACGAGTTATCTAAAAGATGGTGCAAAGGTTTCTGAAATGGCCATTGGGTTGTTTAGAGGGTTTGGTGCTCTTTTTGGGTTGATACCTACATTTCTTTTCTCAATTATAAAAGATAAACATGGTCTTGTTAAAACGAGTAAACTTTTTGTGCTATTCCAATTTATTTGTGTTTTAGCCTCAGCATTTAGTTTTTATTATTTGAATAATATTTATATTTTCTTGGCCTTTATTCTTTTTTCTAGAATTGGTCTTTATGGATTTAGTATTGGCGAAACTGAATTAAGACAATTATTAATTCCAAAAGAAAAACGCGGAGAAGTCAACGGCATAGCAAACTCGACAACTAGTATGGCAACCCTAGTTCTCTTTTTATTTGCATCCTCTCTTGGCAATACTGATAATTTTGGAATTATGGTGATTTTTTCAGTAATTGCTGTCTTTATTTCAGTTGTTCTTTTTATAAAATTTGAAAAATCAGATGCAGTAAAAATTAACTTATAAAACAGATTTAGGTAATTGAAAATCACCATTTAAATAACCTGTTAAGAAAAGTCTCGCGGACATTTGATCTATATAATCAAATGAAATAGTTCCATACCCTTCATTTCCCCAATCTACTCCCCAACTATTTTTGATAAAGAAAATTTTCTTACTCAAATCATATCCGACAATTAAAGCAGCATGCCCAGAGCAGCGAACAGTTTTTTGAATGCACTCTTCTTTCATTTCTTTAGTTAAGACAAGCTCGCCTGTTTTAGTAGAATTTACCCATGTCTTTGGATGGCCAAGTAAGGATACTGTCACAGGATTACTTCTCTTAGTGAGTGCCATGATTAAATCTTTACTGCTTGAACCAACGGCTTCAAAAACAAAATTCTTTCCATCTAAAATATGTGAAAGTTTTTCTTGATCAGGCCCTTTGTGTGAAAAACATATTGGGTCAATATTCTTACTGCCTTTTTTACCTTCACAAGGCATACCTTGATCGAACCAACTTTGCTGATAAGGTAAATCCACTTCAAGCATAAATCCAAACTCTTGAAGAGCGACGGCATTTACTGCAACAGAGGAATCTTCTTCATCTGTTCTCATTTTCTTCTTAGCCTTGCCTGCCCACGCAATATACTCTTCTGAAATATCGATTTCTTTGTTTAAAGCTTTCTTGATGATACTTTCAACCAAACTAGAGATTGTAAAATATGTGCAAGCCCCTCGTGGCCCTTGGCTCTTAACTGAGGATTGATACCCTCTAAGGTCTAAATATTTTGGCTGATGGACTTTAATAAATGCTGGAGAAACTGATTCCTTTAACGGTTCAAAATAAATCTGTTGGGTAGCAGGAACAGAAAAATTTCTACCCTCTACTATTAAATCTGAACCATCAGCAATTCCTGAGATAAAGAGCAAAGGTAAATAACTAAAAAATTTCTTCATGCTGAAAAACTATCAAGATGAAAGCTTTGCGTAAATTTAATAAAAAATCTTTTTTGAGTGTTGACCAGATGCACCCCAAAAAACTGTCCCTACGAATACTGTTGATAACAAAGATGAATCTAAAACTAGTTTTTAAGACTTTGAATTGATAGTCTTTTTTTGATAAGTACTGTTGAATGTCAGCTCTCAAAGAAATATTAGGTGAAAACTTAATTCTTAGTTCATCAAAGAAAATAGTGATAAAAAAAGATATGGCCAGCGAAAGCGAATGCGCAGATTGAAAATTTTATAAGATAATAACATTAGATTCCTTCATACTAAATGTGTGATGGAATCTTACTCGCCTTTGTCCGACGTCGGCACTCCACTACACGGCCAATAATGCCCATTCTCTTATACCTATCCTCCTTCTTTAAATAAATTTCACTCCATTCCGAAAACTAATTATAAACATAGGAATTAAATTGAAACCTAATAAGCTTCACTCTGAAATTTTTAATGAACTTGGCATTCTTATTCAATCGAGATGCCCATTAATCTATTTGGCTTCTCATGAAGAAGAAAGAGTGATGAAAAATCTCTTAAGTCTGGCAAACGTTGAAAAAAAGAAGATTTATTCCTGGAGTGTAACCACAGGATTGGTTGAATTAAATGTTGATGAAGACGAAATCAATAATTTAAATAAATTTAACGATCCTATGGAAATTTTATCCCACATAGAGCAATCAGATGAAAGTGCGATCTTTATTTTAAAGGATTTTCATTTTTATATGGAAGACTTTACTGTCATTCGTAAACTTCGCGATCTCTATGCTGGATTAAAAGTAACTTATAAGAATATTATATTCCTATCACCAACTTTGAAACTCCCTCCGGATTTAAATAAAGAAATTACTATCATTGATGTACCACTTCCTACTTCTAAAGAATTTTTAGAGTTAATTGAAGATATTAAGAGTAATCTTCCAGCAACAATGGTTGAACTTGAAGATAAAGATCTTAATCTGCTGGCAAGAGCGGCCCATGGACTTACCCTATCTGAAGCGGAAAATGTTTTTTCTAAAATGATAGTGTGTGAAAAAAAGCTAAGTAAAAAAGGTCTTCCTTATATTTTAAATGAAAAAAGGCAGATCGTTAGAAAGTCCGGGATTTTAGAATTTTATCCTTCCAATAATAAGATCAATGACCTGGGTGGTTTTTCTACTCTTAAAAAATGGCTGGAAGAAAGAAGTCATGCTCTTTTTTCACTAAGAGCTAGAAAATTTGGATTACCAGAACCTAAAGGAATTTTACTACTTGGTCCTCCTGGTACGGGAAAGAGTTTAACTGCTAAGGCAGTAAGTAACTATTGGCAACTGCCGCTTCTTAAATTAGATTTCGGAAAAATTTTTTCTGGCCTCGTAGGTAGTTCAGAAGAAAATATGCGAGAGGCCTTAAAGATTGCGGAAGGACTCTCCCCTTCAATTCTCTGGATAGATGAAATTGAAAAAGGACTTTCAGGTGGAACCTCATCAAATAGTGATGGTGGAACGGCTGCCCGTGTATTTGGTTCTTTTTTATCATGGATGCAGGAAAAAAAATCTACTGTCTTTGTCATTGCAACTGCCAACGATATTTCAAAACTGCCTCCTGAATTATTAAGAAAAGGGCGCTTCGATGAAATTTTCTTTTTAGATCTTCCAGTTGAAAAAGAAAAGGAAGAGATTTTCAATATTCATCTTGCGAAAAAAGGCAGAGACCCTAAGAAATTTAATGTTCAGGAGTTCGCTGTAGCTGCCAAAGGTTTCACAGGTGCCGAAATCGAGCAAACAATTACAGATGCTTTGTTTCAATCTTTTAACAAAAGCAAAGAATTATCAAATGAAGAAATTCTAGCGGCTATAAAAGTATGTATTCCTCTTTCTACTACCTACAGCAATGAATTAAATGCTTTGAGAGAATGGGCCAAGCTAAGGGCTAAAAAGGCTTCATAACATGAATAAGAAGAATCGTTTCTCAATGCTTGAAGTAAAGTCGGATGCTGATGCTCAAAAAAAAGAGACAGTTTCGCCACCCCCTACCGCTGAGAAAAAAGCAGCAAGACATGTTGAAAAATCAATTGAAGTCATTGTGAAAAAAGAAGACTTTCAAGACAACATTAGGAATTTTAATCTAAATAAAGAAGTTCTGGACATTCATCATAAAAAAGAACGTATTCAGTCTAAAATTTTTTACATGAAACTAGATGCTTGGATAAAAATAATCCTAGGCATTTTCATAGTGATCATAGCTGCTAAAAAATACATATTTGGAACTCAGACTGAAACGAGAGTTGGTATTGATAGTTTTGGTAATGACGTTTATGAAGTTACAAAAACGTCCCACTCACTAAACCAAAATGATTACATTCTCATAGCTTTAATCATAGTCTTCATCTATTACATGTTTTTTAAAAAGAAGAAAAAGGATAATTAATGAGTGCCGTAATTAAAATTATTAAAATAACTCATGCTAAAGCCGCTCATTCAGTGAATGTATCAGGTTTCGGTATGCTCACACTGGGACTTGCCTGTATCGCCCAGGGCGTGCAGGAATTAGGAATGGTCGCTGAGCAGGAAAAAGAACTTTTAAACTGTGATAACCAACTCGTAAAAGTCGGGCTTTTGATAAAAACAAACGAAGGTAAACAATTCGGCGTTGTTGAAAAAGAAGATGGCATTGAGTTCGTTTTACAGGACTTAAACTGCGCAATCACCTTACAGGCCATTAAAAAAATTAAGCAAAGATATGCCAAGCATGCCCTTCTTCATGAGCTTCAGGCGCAAGGTTATTCAAAGATTAAAGAAGAGAAACTTCCCAATGGAAAAATTAGAATGGTGGTAGAAAAATGGGGATAAAATACCAGATTGTCATAGAAATAGATGAAGATGAAAATGTTGAGATGGAGACTTTTGGCATTAAAGGGCCGGATTGCATCGCTGAATTAAAAAAAATCACTAAAAACATTGCTAATATTGAATCAGAGAAAAAAACAAAAGAATTTTATGAGCAATCAGAAAAAGAAAAGCTTAAGCAAAAACAAAATCAAAAAAAATGAAAAAGTCTCCTTTCAAAGTGACATCGTCATTGATGAAAATGGAGAAATTTCAATTAGTTTTTTCGGGCCTGAACTTCTACATTTACTAAATCGTAAAATATCCACTGACACACAAAGATTTTGGAGACTTCCAGAACTTTACGAAGACAGTTTTCAACAAGAGCTAAATACAATCAAACAAGAATACACCAGCTGCACCCTGTGCCCTAAAGAGTGCGGATTCGACAGAACAGCCAACCAGCACGCTAATTGCGGCGACTGGAAACTAAAAATTTCAAACTTTGGTATTTCCTTTGGAGATGAAATTGAAATCTCAGACGGAGGAGGTTCTGGCCTAATTTTTCTAAATGGATGCCACCTTACCTGCCCATCTTGCATCAATGAGGAAAAAGTCAGAGAAGACAGCAGTGATCATTCTATTCTCAATTTTTTAAAAATGTGTGAGACACTCTATATAAGAGGTGCTAACAATATTCAAATTCTTTCCCCAACGGTATCTCTTCCCCACCTCAGAATTATATTAAAAACTCTTAAGAAATATTCTTTTCCATTACCGGTAGCTCTTAAAAGCTCAGGTCATGAATCATTGGCAGAATTAAAGAAACTCGAAGGTCTGGTTGATATTTATATTCCAGACTACAAGTTTTCAAAAAATTTGTTTTGGCAAAAAAAATCCGGGGCCATTATGTACCACGAAACATTTATGGAAAATGTAAATGAAATGTACCGTCAGGTTGGTAGATTGCAGAAAAACAGTGAAGGTTTGCTAACTAAAGGTGTAATGATTAGACATGTTCTAAATCCTTACATTGATAGTGCTGAAAAAAATGATATTTTAAAATTTTTGAGAACTTACGAAGACAAAATGCATATTTCTATCCTAGATAACTTTGTAGTCCTAGAATAACATCCCTTCTGCTTTAGTCTTCATAATTGGATGCTGAGCACCGGCCTGTTCACTTACATATGAATAAAACTTTTCACGCGAAGCTATCGAAAACTCCAGGTAACCTAGTGCCTCATTTTTTTCATCGTAGAAATATAGATAGGGCTCAAAAATTCTCATTTTTAATTTTACTACTTTAATTTGCCCCCAACTTAGAAATACTTTTTTATTTGTAAAAAATATTTTATCAGTAAGCTCAGAATTGAAAGCAATGATGCCTTTTTTACTTACAGCAATTTCAGTCTTGTTAGTAAGAATATAGACGAATATTAAAAAAGCCAGAATTTTGCATATTAAAACGTTATTGTTCCCTGCCAGCATCAAAGATTCAAAATTTTGCTTATCTCGTATGTCTACTCCGTCTAAAAATTTCAAAACGTGAGATAGTAAATCAAGTGCAGCTAAAACTACAGCTGTACTGATAGCTTTACTTGAATACGCTATTAAAAAATTTCTTTGGAAGTAAACCGGAGGCTCTATAACCTCCTTCACTTTTTCTTTTACAACAACCGCTTCTTTTGCGATCACTTTTTTAACTTCGACTTTAGAAGTAGCAACATCTTTAACGTCTTCTTCTGCCAACTCATCTATAGCTAGCTTAGAATTTACTTGACCCACCTTGTCTGTTAAAGGGTCTGGCAAGTTTGGATCATCTTCTAAATCTTTGATTTTTAATTTTTCTGTCATAAAATATATTTAATAATACATCGAGAATAAAATGAATAAAAGCGGTATTGATTACTCTAATCCGGTTTGGACTTTAATTGAGAAATTATCCAATAAAGCAGGCATCACAGAAATTGCTGTAAACGGTCCAAACGACGTCTATATAGAAAAAGAAGGTAACTTTGTTCAGGTAGACGTTAAAGTCACTCAGCAGAGCATAGATCAGTTTGTGAATGATGTTTCAGTCTTTAATAGAAAAGTTATAGACGAAAACTCACCACTATTTAATGGTACACTTCCAGATGGAAGCAGGATTAACATTGCGGCTCCTCCAGTTCGCTCTGAAGGTTATGCAATCACAATTAGAAAGTTTTCTAAATCTATCCAGACTTTTGACAGCAAACAAGGAATCTTCGGTTTAAGTCCGGACTGGATCAGCTTTTTAAGAGCGGCTATCAAAGCTGATTTCAATATTATTGTCTCTGGTGGTACTGGTGTAGGAAAAACGACCTTTCTGAATTTATTATTACAAGAAGTAGATAAACATGAGAGAAAAATAATCATCGAAGATACTCGGGAGCTCAATGTAGATTTGCCCAATACTATTAGGCTTGAGGCAATGTCCATTAACAACGTTAAACCTATTTCTGTCAGAGACCTAGTTAAAAATAGTTTACGCATGAGACCCGATAGAATCGTAATTGGAGAAATACGAGGCGAAGAAATTTTTGATTTACTACAAGCTATGAATACCGGCCACGATGGCTCAATCGCTTCAATTCATGCAAATAGCCCACGTGAATGTATTTCAAGAATGGAGTCTTTATATTTACTTTCAGGATATGAAGTTCCTTTTTCTGTCATTCGAAACCAGATAGGAAAAAGTATAGATTTAATTATTCAATTAAAAAGAAATAAAGATGGTATGAGAGTTGTCTCTCACATTACTGAAGTCACAGATATGTCAGGTGATCAGGTGCTTATGCAAGATATTGGAGTTTTAAATAAAAATTTAAGCTTTATCGTCTCAACAAGTTTGATTCCAAAAAAAATAGAAATTCTTGAAAAAAATGGATTTGATAGAAATTTATTCAAAGGAAATTTTTAACTTTTTATGACTTTTTTTTTACAATTCAAGAATTGCAAAAAAGTCTAAATTTATGTTTCCCACTTTTCTTGTAAATTAGTAATAAGAAAAATATGTTAGAACAAGCTTTGGTAACAAGTAATATCTCTAAACACTAAAGAGGATCATCTTTGATACTCGGATAGTTGCCTGTATGTATATTTACTAAATTTGCCATAATCAAAACGATGAAAGTTAGATAATTCATTTTCATTAACTTTCTTTGGATGAATATTCCAACCTTTTCCATAAAAATATAGCAAATACAGTGGTTCTGGTTTTTTGAAATTTACTTTAGCACAATCAATATTGTTAGAATTCATATTTGTGCCAAAGTTCGAAGTCTCTAATATTTCAACATCGTTAATCAAATTAAATTCTCTAAAAAAAGTCAGAAGCCGAATCTCCAAAAATGCCGATTTCTGAGACTCTGCATGACCTAAGATTCTTTTAGGTTTATTATTAATAAACTCCTCCGTGCACACCTGCATTGTTAATGACTTTTCATAAAAAATTTTTGAAATTTCGCTTGAAAATGGATCACTCTCTTCGAGTTGGTCATTGTAGCCATTTATAATTGTTTCAAGTTCATATTCTCTCTCTAAGAATTGATCGCCAACTTCATTACTTAATAAAACATAGTTATCATCAAAGAGATAAAGGCCAAGCCACAAAACTCCATGCTTAGCTTTTTTATAAGTTTTTTGTACATGAAAAACACTCCCTGAAGGAACATAATGAATTTTAACATAGCGCAATCCACTCCCGTTTGGAAATTTACAGTCATCGCAATCATTGCCAATTGATTCAAAATGATAACTCTTTAGCTTTCCTTGCATGATCTGGTTTTCTATAATAAAAATTGGTTTTTTTAAAACTACCTTTGTTTCATCGTGTTTCCCAACTATCGGCTGATAACTTTCATCGAAGGCAAAAAAATTCTCCAAAATGTAGACATGTTTTACACCAGGTTTAGTAAATACTTGATCATTTGCTAATCTTTCCAATTGAATCGGTGCTAAAATAGTGGATAGAAACATCAATATTCCGCTAAGAGCATAAGCATGATTGTGAGCGATTTCTTTATAAACTAATTGAACGATGAGAAAAAAAACTAATAGTAAGGGTATTAACATTGTAGTTAATGCAACTAATACAAAAAAAAAGCACCCAATAACGACCCCACCAAGCATTCTATTCATCAACTTACTATCCCAAGTTGGTTTGGTAAAAAGATATTCGCTAGAATCAATATTTTTATTCTTTAGATAAATTAGTCTAAACAATAAAAAATAGACAATCCCAACAAACCCACTGAAGAAAATTGCATAAAGGTTCTGATTGCTTAAAAAATAAGAATGAATATCATTTGCAAAATATTCATAAATAACTACTGGCAAAATAAAACAAGCAAATACTTTTGTTAAAAACTCTAAACGTGTCATTTAAAGAACCTCTTGAGAACACACATTACTAATTTTAAAATTAGTAATATGTATTCAATTCTATCATTTTTTGAACTTATTTTCTTTACTCAATCTTACGAAGTACCCTTCAAGTATTATAACACTTCAAGATTAGTTCAAAGACACTTCAATTTTTCTCTTTATAATTTATAACCGCTTACTGACACTTTTAGATGCTAACAACACCTGCTTGTCTTTAATTCAAACTCGCAAAATATTTAATAAAAATCTCATTAAGTTCTGTATGATTATCATTACCCATTTCTCTCACTTGAAAATGTTGAGGCAGTGATATATTTCCGTTTTTTAATTTTATAGGTTCGGAACTCAATATTAAAAAAGTAGGATCTACACGGTCATATTCGTTTCTGGTAATAAGTTTATTGATTACATCTAAATGTCTATTATCCATTGAAAAATGTTCTAATATATACCGACGTTTTTTTAGGCCATTCCAGTCTACTAATAAATCAAGATAATACTTACCTGCTTTTTTTTTGATCTTAGTCAGAAGAGCACCTTTGATAAATTTTTCTTTCATCATTGACTTTAAAAGTTTGCCATTATCTTTTCTTACATCGTATTTCATGTGCAAATCAGACTTTTTATAAAATCGCTTAAATTTTGATTTTAAATTACCAACTTTATCATTATCTATTTCTATTTTAAAATACGGATCTCTATCGTATCTATATTGAGCAGTAGCAATTTTTCTATCCAATTCTTCTTGACGTTGTTTTTTGAATTTTAATTCATTCGTTAGTAAATTAAAGTAATTGTCAGAAATTTCAATTATCTCTTTTTTATACTTATAATCAGCCTCTAATGGAGGGAAATTCAACGTTATATTTTCACTTTTTCCATTCTGAGTAATGCCAATATAGAATGGCCCATTTGGTGGGTATGCTTCTAATATTTCATCTGAATTAATTGAAACATCATAGATTGAATTACATAACGAAATAGAGTCAATTTCTTTCTCATTTCCTGTTATTGTTTGACTAGTAAATAAAGCAAATGACTTTTGTAACATCCCCTTATCTACATATTTCATCTCTTTATTATTTTTAATTTTTATAATTGATCTTTTTGTATTTTTTCCCGCATCAACTTTTAAGAAGTAAGTTCCATTAACAAATTCGATTCTTCCATAAATTACTGACTTAGCAGAAGATCTATCAGACAATAATTTTAAATATTCTTGAGATTTGCATCTCAGATACTTTGGAACAACACCTGGCTTAAATACATTTAAATTAGGAACTGTATTTAAGTTTTTACGTTCTAACTTTTCAAACGATGTTTTATAATCCGGACAGCCACACGTGAACTGGCTACTACGATAATCTTTCTCTTTAATTCTCTCGGGCAAGCCAGCGAGCGCTCCATCCCAATCTTTGACTAAATAATAACCGATCTCATCAAATTTCTCATATGAATTACTTTCAAAAATTATTTCTTTCACACAATCTGATTCTTGCGAGCAAGCAAGAATATTTAACTTATATTGGCCATCCTCAACAAAAGTTATACCGACCCCCATAGACTTAGGTGCCTTATTTAAAAATGGATTTTCCTCGCACGACAGAGCCCAGATTTGCGAAGAAAATATTAAGGGTAAAACAAGTATGAGAAAAATAATAATTTTCTTCACTTCGCACTCCAAGACTCTTGAGCAGACTTACTTATTCAATTTGGAATTATACATGAGTTACAAATTTTAAACAAACAATGATTAAAAATAACCAACCAAAGTACTAGCCTTAAATAAGTAACCCTTCATTGCGATCACGAATTCTGGTAATTTCTATCCTGAATAAAATTAAAATCAAAGTTATGAATAAAAACCACAATGATTGAATTACTTTAAAACCATTTTTGTTAACTCAAGTAAGTATTTCTCAAAGTGAGCATCTTTCAAAAATGATTGAACATCTTTAAGGGCCTGTGGGGCCATTGAGGAATTAAGTTGATAGTTGTACATGCGAATCACAAATTCGTGAGTCACAATAAATGCCATCACTAAATGTCCCAGAGATGTGTCTTGTAAATTGTGGTGATCTTTAACTATTTTTACTACATCGCTAGAAATGCTTAATTCATTATTTAACTCTGTTGCCATTATATGGGCGTGATTTGCATGGGCCTGTTTCACTTGATTTGTAACACTCTCACTTAAATTATTACAATCAGCAATTGTGGCTAAATCTTCAGGCATTCTAAGGTCGTGCATGATTGCGGCAAGCATTAGTTTTTCTTTATATGAGACTATGTTCCAATCAAATTTTTTTGCCAATTCGATAGCAATTGCGCCAGTAAGATAGCTATGATCATAAATGAATCGTTTTTTATTAAAAATCATGTTCGATAATACTTTGCTAAGTGGCAGATTGCGTGGCTGATCACCGAGGAATTTTTCATATATTTTAGCTACTTCAGTACAGGTGTATGGAGAAATGCCGATTGAAAATAATAGCTGGTTTAATTCTTTATTGTCTGGAAGTGTTGACTTATTATCTGGAGATGCAGATTGAGGAATGAGGTTCATACCTACTTGATCAAAATCTCTCTTCAGAACATAAAATGAAACAACATTTTTACTTTCAAAACTTTTTAAAATTTCATTTGAAATACTGTCACCAGCATTAACAAATTTAATAAATTTTTCATCATTTAATTTTAAATAAACATCACATAATGTGTTCTCATAGCGATAGAAATATTTTATAGGTAAGCTTCTAAATACATCTTCCATTTCAATTTCAGTTTCCATCTTCACATCACCTTGAATTATTAATAGCTGCTTATCGTCACTAAATTAATTAAACTTACGACTGAAGTTCTTTGTTCAGTGATTTTATTGATGAATCAACCAATATCACACTAAAAAGGTAGAGTATTGTGATGTTTGTTAACGATCTTTTTTCTTAAAAAAAGACATCGAGTCTTAATTGAACAAATTTTTCAAGTGGTTAAAACTTATATTCATAAATATTTCATATTCGTAGTGACTAGCTTTTGCCCGTATTAAGATAAACATCTACGATATGATATTAATTTAGATATACTTATTAATACATATTAGGGTGTGGGATACAAATGAGACTAATAATTTTGATAAGA
>JAUKPQ010055325.1:0-26653 GCA_032273045.1 Chloridella minuta | reverse complement strand
TCTCCTTAAGGTATTGACGTATTTCCGGGTACCTCTCCGCCGCGCCCGCCGTATAGATTAGAATCTTAAATCCTAGCTCATAACACTCCCTTACCAACTGTATTACGGCTGGAAATGTAAAACCTTTGCCGTGAATATCAAAGAGTACGTTATCGTAGTCAATCGCAACGACTAAGGAGCCGTGCTTTTTGTAATCCTCGCACAAACGCCGATAGCATATTTCCTCGTCGAGGAATGGGTCTTGGGTGGTATTTATCTCCATAGCTTGGTTACGAAGGTATCCGTTGGAGAAGTATTACCGAAATCGTTGTAGGTATAAACCTTATCAATTCCGCTATCCTTTAGCTTGTGCGCGTCCGCCGTTCCTTCGTAGTGGGACACAATAAGTATAACTTTTCCTGCGCCCTTTGCCTTGAGAAGTTTTGCCAATTCCATGAATGTCCCGCCGCGAGAGCAGATGTCATCCACAACAAAGCACACCTTTCCCTTGACTTGCTCATCCGTGGCGTAAAGAACGGTTTCCACGATCTTGCCGCTTTTCGTGTCGCGTACCTTATCGGCACGGAGAACTTCGATTCGATTCCAGGAAAGCTTTTGCGCCAGCTTGAAAATCTTCTTATTTGCCCCCGCATCCGGCGAAATTAGAACAACCTCCCTTTCTTGTTTATTTTTCTCGAAAGGAACGCGGTTGGCGAAATAATCTGTAATTGCGGCATTTACGAAATCACGATTGCTAATTCCCTTCGCCTTATTCAATAGGGCGGTGCATACGTCGCTATGGGGGTCAAAAATAGTCACCCCCGCGAAGTTTTGCGCGTTAATGATTTCCGCATATACCTTGCATCCGAATCCCTCGCCGAATTCGCAAACCCTATCCTGCCGCGCTCCGGGGAAGTAGGGAATATCCAGAAAGATGGGAAGATTGGGGTTCAGATTCCTTACCGCATTGACAAGAAGGAGGAGTTGCACTATTTCGGAATCTCCATTAAAAACCCATTTAATAATCAGGCTATGCTTCGGTTCGACAAAGGCGCAAATATACTCGCAACTCGCGGGGTCAAGTTGTACGTAGTTTTCCCCAACGGGGAACATTGTTTGTCGGAAGTTTAGTTCCTTTCCGTTTCCGGCGAGTAGTTTAATCATATTAAGTTAAAAGTTAGTCTCGGCGCGTTCCCGGATTTCGATCACGGTGCGGTCCACAAGCAACTTGCTATCGCAGAAAACGTGGTCGAGGGCGCAGTTCTTCAATTCCTCCCATGTGGCGCGGTCTTTGAAGGAAAACTCCCCGTCCTTGTCTTGATACACCGCAACCAATCCCACCGCGGAATTTTTAACTCCATCGCCCGTTTTGGGCTTTTTGAAGATATTAACCCCAGTGAGGGTGTCCGAATCAGGAGTTGATAGCTCCAGGAAGGTGGCTTTTACGGCGTACCCATCGGTGTCGCGAGTTACGTACTGGTAGGTGTAGGAGCCAATTCCAAGGACGATGTTGATCGAGCAGAAGCCCTTTCTTTTGAGGCCGTCGAGAATGAGTAAACCCCGCTCCAAAGTGATGCTGTCGCCGTAGATAAGGCCAACGTGCGAGTCGAGCAGGCGGTATCCTTTTGGGGTGGTAGTCCCGCCGAAAATATCCCAGAGACATTCGATGGAGCCTTTAAGTTCCGCGTCCGTTACGTTGATATTGGATGGATTCCAGTTCTGTCCATCTGTCAGTTTGCCGTTGATTAGGGCGAAATCGTATTTTTTGGATTCTCTCACGTCGAAGGAACTCGGGAATTCGGGGACATCGTAAACTGTATATCCGCAAACAACCTTAACGGGGTCGCCAGTATCGGGCCGGAAAACAACCTTGCCGTCGCGAGACATGATAGCGTCTTTAAGTATGCGAGCGGTATTAGTGATGGTATTCCAATAGTCGAAGCTATCCGCGACGATGGAGATAATTCCGGTCGGGTAAACCTCGGTAATGAGATATTTGACATATTCCACGTCCGCAAGGGCCATGAGATCGTCCTCAACAACAACTTGGCCGGGGGTTCCTGCATTTTCGATGCGAACCTTATTCACGAAATCCAAAATCAGCGAACATGCAACGCTATGTTCTGTTGCGGACACACTCCCCCCGATGAATTCCTTTGTGCAATCGGCATTATAATACTGTTCCAACCAATCAATCGCCGGAATAGTGTCAGTTCCCTTAAATGAGATAAGGTGCGCCCCGCCGCTCATTAGGGCCGCTTCCATTCCAAACATCCCCCGGAAAGAGAAGTCGTGCCCCTGAAATGGAACAAAGTCGGTGTTGCCAACGGTTTCGAGGGCGAATTTATTGAGCAGCCTCCGGTAGTAAAGGGCGGTAGTAGCACTGGTGCATGGCCCCCAGATAATGGCGGAAAGAATGGTTTCCAAATAGTTTGTCACCCAAAAGAATTCCTTGAGAGTATTGAAGATGACCAAACAGGGGATTCGGAGTTTATAAACTGAACCCTCGGGGAGCGCGTAGATGGAAATCGGCAGATAGCCCAGATCATGGAGCGCGGCGATATGTTCCGTACCAATTTGATTTTTGCCGAGATAACTGTTAATTCGGCGGGTAAAGCGAGCGAGGACTTCCTCCTTGGGACGGGAGAAGAAGTTTTCATTCCACTGGCGGATGAGGTACTCCTTGAGGAAATACTGCAACCCGAAAAACATCACTTCCTCAAACTCTTTTCCTCGGCGGGTGCCTCGGGCAGTGAGGTTGCTTACCACGGTGGCAGTATTTTTGGGATATTGGCGGCGATGATCGGCTTTATAACCATCGATTGAGGTTTCAGGAGGTATGTTCATATTTTTGGTTTTTATTTAGGAGAGTTTGCAGCCCCGTGTTTTGCGAAGGGCGTCCTGCGCCCGTTGTCTGTAAATCTTTTCGGCACGGAATTCGTCAATCGTGCAATGGGTGCTGTCTGGATGAGACGGAGCAATTTCCCCGAAATACCTTATCATTGAAGGCATTGAGGGAGTTGCTTTTTGTCTGTCTCGTTTCATTTGTCGCTAGGTGTGCGGGACAAGATAATCTATCATCTTGGGGATGTCAATGAAAACTTTTAATATAGTTATACGCGCTTAATTAGCTCGGGGTTATCAAAGTTATTTCCAATAACCATGCAATCACCTATTAGAAACTCCTCCTCATATCCCAGATAATCTCCCGTATAAGGATTGATTAAGTCGAACGACCCTTTTTGGAACTCCACTACCCCAATCTTTTCCATATTATAGGCGCACCTGCAAATATCGCCCTCATATATCTCCTTGCCATTTACGTCTTTGAGTCCCGTAAATTGCTGCATTATTACGTTTGGATGGGTGGCCGATTCGGATTGCAGAAATACGGTTCTATCATCCCCTCTTTGGCGAACAAAATGGTTCGCGTTGGATACTCCAGATAAAACGCTGGAACTATCCATCCAGCTATTCGCCGCCGTGTTTCTTACTCTGAATTTAATCTCTCTCATAAACCTTGTTATTAAGTATTTGAAGGAAAATGCTTTTTTGGGGAGTTAAAATGTCTCATGCCCTCAAGAAGAAGCGGGGTTCTTGCTATGGTGCTTTTCGGGCGGAGGAATAGGAGTAGTTTTTTGAGAAGTTTCATTTCTTCGGGTTTGGTTTTGTTTTATTTCGCGGAGCCACGAACGATCATTGGAAGTGGCGGTGAGTAGATTGATTATCATTTTTGACTTAAAAGAGGGAATCCATATACAAGGAAACGCATTCCTTTTTGGAGATGCTCTTGCCGAATTTCCGAGAAAGAAAGGTGGCTATGCCGTCGAAATTGTCATCTTGATGCGCCTTAATATAAGCGAGCGCTTCCTGCTTTTGGGTTTCGGTGAGTTGATCCATATTATCCGTTGGCTTTTTTCCATTCCTTATACTCACGCTCCTCGCGAAGAAGTGTCGCCAAACCAATCGCCATAGATGCATTTCCGTGCTCTTCAATGGAGGCGATGGGACCGTAATCACTTGCTCCGTATGATAGATGAAAATTTTCACTTCGGTATCGCTCACCCATTTAAGGAGCTTAAAATAGTTGTCGCAATAAGAGAGAGCGTTCATATTTGAGAATATCCCCAAAACCCCGCCGCGTCAAGAGAGAAGTTTGTCAATCTTCTCTTTCTTTTTGGCCGCTTTTTCTTCGTGGTTCTTCCTTGCTTCGGAAACTTGTTTTTGAAAGATTGCGTCCCTTCCCTCATAGTATGCGCTACCCTGTTTAACCGTCCTATCGTTAAAGTCGAGTACTTTCCTATCGCGCAGAAAATGGGTATCGTGACTAATAATGATGCACGTTCCCTGTATTCGGTCCAAAACCGCGGAGAAGAAAAGGAGTTTTGTATCGTAGTCGAAGTGCCCATCCATTTCATCCAGGATAAACAGGCGATTGGGATCGCCCATATTTTTTAGGACTGCCTTAAAATCCTGTTGGGAATTCTGGCCCTCAGATGTCCACATACGCTGCACCCCCATGTTAATGAGGGCGTCCATATCCACCATTTGAGTTGTGCGCTGTTTATCGGAGAAAAAGGTTATGCCGGAAATCTCAGGAAGGCCAGCAATAGATATGGCGTCACTTTTAAGGTGGAGCGATTGCCATAGGTGGCTGGGGACCAGTTTTTTATGAGTTTTGGAAAGACTGGTAAGGATGAGTGCCGCCAGTGTGGATTTTCCGCAGCCGTTTGGCCCGACCCAGATGTTGGGGCGATTGGGGGTAACGAAGAAGGATTCCCCTTGTTTAAGGCCGCGATAGTCTTTGAGGATGCTGATTTTCATTTTTGGGAAAGCTTTTTTAATTCAAAGTTTAAGCACGTCTCTCCCCATGCGGTTAGGGCAGCGGAGGCTATAATGAGGAATCCGCCTTTTGATTTACCGTTTTTAATGGAGATAAGTCCGTTGGCGGAGAGTGGAGCTAAAATACGGTTGCTTTTGGTATATTTCCCCCCATTTTTAATGGCCGAAAGTAGATTTATTGTATTCTCTCTCACTTTAATTATAGTGCCCTATTAAATACCACTGAGCGGCGGAAGCATTGAACGGAATCCGGGTCGCCTCGCAGAAGGCTTGAAGTTTTGCGTCCCACTCGGGAGGGGTTTCGATTGTTTTGGCGAGGGGCATTCCTTCGTTGTAGGAGCTTTTATTGGAAGCAGCGATGCAAATGAATCTGTCATCCGTCTCATACGGGCAATCAATTTCAATTTCGGGAAACTCCGTTTTGAGGCTTTTCCTTGTTTCGTATCTACTTCCCGCTTCAAGTAAACCGCCGAATTGCTCCTCGGAGATAGAGATTCCGTACAGTAGTTGTCCAACGCAGTCGCCCATAGTATTTGGTGTTATTGGTTAAACCGTTCCAAAAGCCTTTACTTTAACTCCAGAAAACTTTTGCGCGAGAACCTTGCGATTTCTCTTCTCGGGAAGATAATCGAAGTTGGAGTACCAGATTAAATTTTGAGTGTTGCCAAGGTGCTCGTTGATAATTGTTGTTTCTCCGCTGGCCTCCATAATTACCAGTTTATTACCGTCCCCAATGAATCCACTAAGCATCTTAATGCAGAATGGCTGCTTGTACATTTGAGAGTCGCGAGCAAACAGGGGTTTGATAATGTTTTCCGTAAAGTTGTAGGTGTCGCTCCTTCCATTCTTAAATCCGCTAAAGTCGCGAATTATACCGTTGTGAAAAAGTGCGTGGTCCTTATCTATCTCAAAGGGATGGCAATTTGTTTCGTTGGTGCCCCCTCCAGTCGAATATCGAACGTGGAACACGATGGGGTATTTGCCGTTAACTTTTTCCAGCCTTTCCCATAGATTTTTGAAATGGAAGAATCCTCGCTCCGTAAAAAGTTTACCGCCCCTTGAGTAAGAGAATCCGGCTCCATGCGGATTTGAGCGAAAGCTTTCGCGGGCGTGAGTGAATGGAAGTTTGCTTCCGGCGGGTATTACAGCAATGAGGCACATATTTTTGATTATTACCAACTAATTAGATAGCGTTTTTGGTCCACACCATAGCCCAGTGCGCGGAGGGTGTCAAGCACTTTTCTCTTTCCTCTTACCCCAAGGCCGACAAAAAGAGTGGTATTATACCCCGTTGATCTCTCTCCCCTTTCGGCCCATTTTTTAATGCACTGTTCCAATTGTTTGAGTGCGGGTTGGATTAGCAAATCTTCCTTATCGCTATCGCTGGAGGAGGCTATTTTGGAGGCTTCTTTAGCGGAGATCATATTTATTGGGCCTTTTCTAAGACTTCCTCCGCCTTTTTCATGGACAGACCATCCGTGGAGAAAATGATGGACTCGTTTTCGGTATCAAAATCCAAGCAGTTGTCGGAGTTGGGGCTAACCCTGATCTTGTTGCGCTTGGCGAATTCGACCGCCGCGTGAAAGCCGTGGAGTTTCTTTTTGTGGAACTTTTTTGTGGTGAGATTCCTTACGAGGTAGAACTCACATCCGAAGAGGCATATTTTTCCGGTGTTCATTATTTCGGTAATTCGGGGTTTTCAAAGATATTTCCAATCACTTCAAAAAATGTTTCGTTATATCCCAGATCGGCCAAATCCTTTTCGCCGGTTTCTTGCACCCGAAACGCGCCGGATTCAAAAACGACTACTCCAAAGCAGTTGTCCCCGCCGCTTTCGTTCATTTTTACAAAATCGCCTTCGTAGATTTCTTTTCCGTTTTTGTCTTTAAGTCCGGTGAATTGTTGCCACACTGCGGGAGTTGCGGAGTAGATGTTCCATTGTACGTATTCGTATTGATTACTACCTTCTGTTCCGCACACGGAATGATTCTTCCCTTGCAGATCGGGAAGGTGATAGAATTTTCTAGCTTCTGCCACCCAAAGTCGGAATTTTATTTCTCTTTTCATTTGAGTAGTTCGGGAGTTTCGTGAATATTTCCAATAACTTCGGAGTGCTCCATAGTAGGAACGGTATCCTGGAAGAGCGCACCATGTTTGGATTCAATGTAAAAGCCCTGCATTGCGAAAATTACTTTCCCCACGCCGTGATTGTCGCCGTAGTCGAATTTGAGGATGTCTCCCTCAAAGATTTCCTGCCCTTTTCTGTTTTTAATGCCAGTGGATTGACCGAGAGTTTCGGGATTTAGCTCTCTATCTTCGATAGCCTTCCAGAATTTATGGCCCTTCGCGCCGCTAGATGGCGGAAAGTAGCACCATCGTCCATTAAAATCTCGCGCTCTAAATTTTATTTCTCGTTTCATATCAAAGAACGGGAGCAAGGGGAAACTCCTCCGGCTCACCTTCCGGTTTTTCATCCGAGAAAAATACATTATGGCTCACTTCATACGCCATCACGGATACTTGTTCATAAAACTTGGCGGTAAAGTGGAGTATTTCCAATAATTGAGCGCGCGTACAAGCCACCCTTACCGGAAGCATTTCTTCCCTCTGCTTTCCTTCCGTGCCGCGCCAAACTCCAGTCATGGAGTGAGGCATGATAGTTAGCCCGCCGCATCGTTGCGATACAAATTCGTCCCAGTGCTGGTGAGATTCAGCGGGAATCACAACCATTCCCCTGTTCCGCATGGGGATTAGAATTTCGTAAAGCTGTCGCATAGAGTAAGATAAGCCGCCTCTGCCGATATGTCAACCCTTATTTTGGAGGCATTTAACGAAAGCCTTTGCGCGTTGGAGCGCGGAAGAGTTCCAGTGGCCAACCATTTCCTTTGTTTCCCTACCCCGTTCATCAGCAGAGATAAAGGGCTCTTCCTCGTTCATAAGGAATCCCCAATACTTCCTAGCGACGAGTTCCTTGAGATTTAATCGTTCCGCTATCCTCATTGCATCAAGGCTTTCCGTATAATTAGGAACCTCTCCCCATACGGATGAATTGTGAAGGCGTCCCGTTATAGCTCCGCTTTCATGCACTTGGCACTCGGCATACCCACTTAAAAGAGCTATGGCGCAGACTAGAGAGGCTTTATCCATTAGATGGATGGGGTATATTTATAGAAGGAAACTTGACGACCCCTCCCACTTTTGTTTTTCTCCTGTCGGACAACCTTAAAAATCCCTCCGGCGGCTTTGGCGCGGTTCATTTCATTGGTAATGGTATGGTTCTCGCACCCAAGCTCTTCCGCAAGACCAGACACGCAGAATTCCTTTTCAGTCGGAAAAGCAATGGGACTTCCACTATTTCGACGGCGGCGGGGCTTTTCGCCCAGATAAGAAGTGTCGCCCGATTCTTTTATAGAAATCTGCCCAGCTTCGTTTTCGCGCAATTCGACGCTACCAGTGATTATAACCTCCGTTGAATTTGCGATGTAATCGCTGGTTCTAGCCCATCCGCTTGAACGTTTTCCGTCTTTTAGCTCCTCAATGCTAACCCGCGAACTGCAAGAGGTAGTACTCAGCAATACTCCATGCCTCATAATTCCTTTAAGAAAGGGGATTTCAAATGTATCTCCCGGTTCGAGATTTCCAACTTTAACTAGACTGCTCTTATTTGCCGCGACGGGAGCCTTAGCCGCCGTAGTAACAGGAGTCACTTTAACGGGCGGCGTTTGAGGTTTTTCGAGTATTTGATCGGCGGGGCGAGGTTTTTTCATACCCTATGGTCGCGCTTGCCTCTCAGAAAGTCAAGGGAAATCTCCGGGGAAACGCTATGAGTTTTGGCTATCACTTCGGATATAGCCGAAGGAAAATCACAATTGTCACTTCCTAGGGCGGCACTCAAAAGATAGGCCATAACCTCCTTGCCTTTTGGCTTATTTAGGAAAAGTAGTATATTTCTGTATGCTTTTTGATCTCTTATAACTTCCATATTAAGAGAGTTTCCCGGTTGATTTGTTACGAAAAATTGTATTAGCTCGTTGAAGGGAAATCTGCCCGCAGTTGGAGCACCTGTATTTAACATCCGCCACTCCAATTTGGCGGCTAATATCGAAATCTTCCCACTTCATTTCATCAAATCCATAGATTTCCAAAACTTCCCGCCTTTTATGAGGGCAAGTTCTTTTGAGGAAAAAGCCATGAATTTCGCGGCGATAGACCACTAGAGGCAATGCGGCGCAGAAAATGCCCGCCCATATCCATTTATCGCCAAGATTGTTGGGAGACAGGCAAAAAACAATCGCAAAAAACGCATAAGCCAAATAGAAGGCTATTTGTTGGGGTAAGGAGGGGCGGTGGTATTTCATATAGAGAAAATCGCGGATGCTGCGCCGGATGTCAAATTATATTTGAAGAAAGTTACAAAATGGAATTCACGTACCTGCCGAATTCAACAGCACACATATTGATAAACTCCTTTAATTGGTTGGCGTCCACGCTGGATGGAAGTTGCCGATATTCCAAGGTGGGGTGCCCTTCGATGGTATTGAATTTTAATCTGTAGTCCCCGAAATGTTGATATTTCTCTTCTCGCGCCGAAACCTCCGGAAAAGCAACGGGATTTTTGTACATGTAGTGGAAATAGTGCTTATAAATTTCGTCGAATCGCCTTACCAATTCGTCCGTATGGGAGTAGTCGCTCGTATTGAAGATTTTTTGTTCAAGGGCCAGTATTAAGCCCTCTTTATTTTTGTCCCCCGTTCCTTGGTTGTGCCTAATCCCCAAATGGAAATGAACCCCAGCGGTCCTAAAGCTTACTTTTTTACCGTTTTCTTCGTCCTCCTTCTTGTCGGGATACCAGCAACTTTTTCTATAAGCATTCCTCATCATTTTTCCAGATGCGTGGACAACTCCTGGGGAATCGAAGATTGTGGGGGTATTGTGTTGCAGTCCGGCTTGGCCCGATGCCAGATATGGACAGAAGCATCTTTGAAAGTTCTTAAGTAAAGCAAACTCGTTTAGTTCGCGGAATATATGAACAGAATCCTGAGAGGAATAGGGTGCCCAATAAGGAAGGTAATAATGGGCCTCGCAAACAGTCCCATCCGTCCTTAATGAAAGATTGTCGTTAAACAGGATAGATCCCGCTCCGATCTTGTTCTGGTCAATACTAAAACCAAGTATGCGCTCCATTTCCTTAGAGGCATTAAAAACAACATTATCTTTCGTCAGAAAGAACTCCCATTCGATTCCGATATTTAGAGGAATTTTCATATATTTACTTTTTGCGGGTTTTCCGGGTGCGTTTGCTTTCGGCCAATTCCAATTCTCCCCTCAACATCTTATTTTCCTCCTGCAATTGCTGCAACTGCTCCTTTAGTAGCTCCATCCCTCCAATAACTCTCTCCATAAAACTCTCACTAATGGTATATGATTTGGTAAGTACCTTCTTCCCGTTGGATTTCTTCACTACCTCTCCAAATTGGAACTCATTCTCAAAACTAAGTAGCGTTAATTTTGTAATTTTGCAAAAACATTCCGTAGCCTTATGAAAGGAATGAACATATTTCTTGCGAGAATTAGTAAAAGAACCGTCATGGCACTGGAAAACTTCTTGAGGTCGAGACTGCTTCATAAAACGAAGATAGCGCATCCACAAGTTTTGTCAAGAGAAGTTTCGCAGTGCGCCAAATATAAATAATCACAATGAATAATAAAAGTGTAAAACTATATGACCAAAAGCATATATAACACACGATTGCATGAAACCCAAAATACAAAAACTGTTCAAGACCACCGTATTCATTACCCAATTCCAAAAGGATAAGCTCGATTACTTTACATTAACTAGGGGTCTTGGATTCGGAGAGCAAATTCGACGAGCCGTAGATTTGTATATCAAAAAGGAAAGTATATAACATGAAAGCAATACGTCCGCTTTCGGAGGCAGAGGAACAGCGAGTAGTTGCCCTGTATCTGCAAAACGATCATTCTATAGCCTTGTTGTGCGAAAAGTTTCACCAACGAAGGGAGGCCATACGAAAAATACTTCAACAAAATAATGTAAAGGTTCTCTCTGGGGCGGAAAAGAAAAGGAAAAGCATAGATGTATGTCGAGTTGTGCATTTATACAAGATTGAGCGTTTGTGTCCCAAGCAAATTTCTCTAATATTTAACGTAGGAGTAACTTTTATAAAAACCCTTCTCAAAACAGAAGGAGTCTATATTAAGACGGCAAATCTTTGGACAAAAGAAGAAAACGAATTACTTGCATCGTTGATTGCGAGAGGCATTTTAATATCAGATATGTCGAAATATTTTCCCAATCGAACTTACGGTTCTATTTACGGGAAGATATTTAGTGGATCGCGTCAAACTAAATATCGAAAAAGTATTGAGATATTAAAGGGGAGTAAGTACGGCTCAATATCAATTCTTGACGAATCCCAAAGGGTAAATGGGTACAGACGTGTAAAATGCAGGTGTGATTGCGGAAATGAGTTTGTAATGGAATGGGATATTTTAAGGCAATACTCTAAGGGATGCGAGCAATGCGATTGGAGAGGAACTCTAACACAGCAAGGATTTGCCAATATACATAAATGCGCCAAATTAAGAAATATAGATTTTTCAGTCTCCAGAGAATATATACACAATTTATTTCTTTCTCAAAATGGAAAGTGTGCCCTTAGTGGGGGGATTATCTGGCTAGAAAAATGCGAACAACCCAAAACCGCCTCCCTTGATCGTATTGATTCTACAAGGGGATATATTAAAGGAAATGTACAATGGGTACATAAAGAAATTAATCTTCTTAAGAGAAATTTATCGGAGGAAATGCTCCTGGACTATTGCAGAAAAATAATAGCCACGCATCAGGCCAAACAAGGTAACGTGCATTAAACTGGAAAGCCATCTCCTAATTTCGCGGACTCTTCTTTGAAATAATCCCAGCTTTCCAAAAGAGCGTCATGTAGCTTCTTGTCCAAGCCTCCCTTAGACGCATCCACTCCGAATTTCTCCTTCATTGTATCGAGGAAGTATTTATTGGTAAAGGGTGCTTGTGGATATCCACTGGTAAATTTACCGAAATCCTTAAGTTTCGACGGCAAAACTGTTTTGAATATGCTTTCGTTAAAGCTGCGAGTATATCCAAACCCTTGCGCCCAAGTTCCGCCGGATATTCTGATCGGCATTTGCCCCGCAAGTCTCCGTGGATCGGCTTGATTTGTCTTGGATTGCAAGAGATACGCTTTGATATTCCAATCTTTGGGTACGTTTCCAAAATACCCAGTCATGCCGCCAAGTCTCATTAGCGAGTAGAAAACGGTTGGATCGGTATCCATATTAGTGAGAATGAAGTAACTATCGCCGATTACTATTGACTCCCTATTTCCGAAGGCTGATACCCACGGAGACTCCTGAGATAGAACAAACTCAAAGTAAGGATTTTGTAGAACTTTTGCCGCACTAGCTAGGTGGGAACCCACGAAAATTACCTCGCCCTCTGGAAAGGCCACGTAAATATCGCGAGGAAAATAGGGATTAAGGGAATACTTCTCTCCATGGGAGTCGCGATACTTAACCAATCCGCCGAGACAGGGCATACTGTGACGGTAGTGCGTGAAATATACTCCATCCCTTAGAACGGTAATGGTATAGGTTAAGCCTCTTGGCTTTCTCAACAAAAACCTATTTGCCTCCAGCGCCTCCTCTTTAGTGGAGGATTCGATAAATTCCTCGTCGCGATAAACATTTTTGCTTTCCACTCTGCTGGCCCAACTCCATTTTGAGGTTTTAATGGAGAATTTGGCGATTTTGGGAGCTTCGCCGAGTGCAACTGTGGCGGATTTGATGGCAGGTTTCAGGTTCATATTATGCGATGTGTATTTAGACGGTAGTTTGAATTAAGGGAAAGTCAAGAGGTATTATTGAAATATTTTGGTGAGTTTGTGATTGTTCCGGCGCTTGGAATAAGTGGGGACAAGTCTCCAGAAGGCGAATGCCTCTCTAGGAACAGTCATTTGGAATCCGTCGAGAGTTGATACTACGGTAATGCTGGAGATTATTTCAACGGATTTATGGTTATAATCGAAATACACTCCGGTTATTTTAAAAATGTTATCCTCGTAGAAATCCTCAAAAACAAGCGCATTGATAAGTATTTCTTCTGGACTACAGGATATAAGGGCTTTTTCCATCCTACCCTTTCCTGAATATATCGGTAAGCTTGTGACCGGGGGGCTTGGAGACAATTCCTACGCACTCTTTTTCCACGAAATGGCGGGAAACGGAAAAATCGCCCTCGCTTTTAATTGAACTTATTAAAAAGGAGGTACTATCCCCTACGGGGATTTTTTTTATGCGAAATGGGTTATCTAAATACCCAATCTGCGCCACAGTATCACCAATGCGTAAGTTGGCAGCACTCTTTATTTCATAGTATTCGACTAGCTTCATTTAGATAAGTACGCAAAACTACGCAGACTTCGCAAGTTTGGAGATAAGCTTTATCTTGGCTTTCGCGCTCCGCCTTACTTTTTTCAGACTGGGAATCATAATCTCAGAATGTCCAATTCCATAATCAGACACCACTCCATAGTAATGCTCCAAAAGCGCTCTGGCCGATTTTTGTAGCATCTTAATTTGAATTTTGCGTATAAGGGTCATGCGGAACTATAATGCAAAATTGGGGTTAGTCAAGTGCAACTCGGCCCTATCTACTTCTCGCCCTTTTTCAAATAAAGAAATTCCGTAAGGAAGTATGCGTCCTTAAAGGAGCATTTCAAATGGGAGGAAACTAGGCGGAGAAACTCGATGGATGTTAGGTTCTCCTTCTTCTTGGCACAAAGCTTGCTTATTGTTTCGCGTATGGCGGGAGTTTCCTTGGGGGCGGAATAGGGAGCTTCTTTTTCGGCGGCGGGCTTATCGAAGGTTATATCATTCATTGGAATATTTTGGTTAATTTGTGGGTTCGGGGAATGCTTTTTGCTAAAAAAAGATGCTGGGAATAGTAGGTATTATTTCTTCCGTTTGACCATTTAACAGCAATGCTTAAGCCATCATAGTAGTCTGTTACCTCTCCTTCTGTATGGCCGTATTTACCACCATATATGGGATTGGACGGAGAATCGGAAAACCCGCTTTCCTTTTTGAGGAAAACTTTTGACCCGAGCGTTATTTTATCCGCTTTCATTAGGTAGTAGATTCGCTTTCCTCAATCAAAGCGGCTAGGTCCGAAATTTCAGACATCGTAGGTACGTACGCCGGTTTCAATACAGATTTATGGGAGATTGCCACGCCTTGATAGGATTTGCCGCCAAAAGAGAGGTTTTTGAAAAGAGTGGATTTTTGTATAGACGGGAGAAGCTTTCTTTCTGAAAGAGCCTTCTTTTTAGCCTGCCTGTCGTCGCTTTCCCTATGTCCAACTCCGACAACTCCATCCTTGCTATGAGAAAGGGGCTCGCTCTTTATCTTAAACTTCACTTCGCAAGGAAGTATTTTCCCTTGAATTAGGAAATCTATAAAAGTAAAAAATACATCCTTATTGCCAATTTGAATTGATAGAACTTTTTTACAGTCCCTTTTCGCTTTAAGCAGGCAGTGTTTCTTAATGGTGGATTCGACGAATCTATTCCGCTGCCCATCTGCAACGGCCATTCCATAAGTTGTATCCAAATTGATAATAATCATATTACTGGCTTTCGGCTTCTTGTTTCTCTCTTTGTAGGAAGTGCATATCCAATTGCATTTGTCCGGCATCGGACGTTCTAACGAAGTTAGATATGGGAACCTTCAATAGTAAGCCTTGCTTTACCAGTTTCCTTGGCTTTATTCTGCTAGAGGAAGCCAAGATTCTAAGCTCTTCGTTCGTCAAAGGAAACTTATCGTCTTTCTTCCTTATATAGAAAAATCTCCCATTGCTGGACTCACATATAGCGAACTGTGAATTATGAGCATTTGCCCGATCCCTCTTGGAAGAGAATACGAAATTAGAAACAGCGGCGGAAGTTTTACGCTCCTTCTTGTAGGACTCATTAGAGAACCATGAGCCTTCGTTCCATTCGCCACAATCCTCGTTGATAATGCAAAACGTGCCATCCGAGTTGAAAAACACCAGCTTGTTATGGTCCCCTACTGCGGTGTAGATAAGATATTTGAACCACTTTTCCTCGTATATTTTCGAGTTTTCGGTAGCGATGGTCGCGGGTATTAGTATTTTCTCTACGAAATGCCCGGTGTCGGAGGTATCGCTTTTATCCTGCGTGAAATTTGGGATTACTCCGTTATGGAAGAGAACTGTATCCGCGTCTATTTGCCAAGGGTGGCAATTTCTTTCCGTTTTCCCGCCGGAGGTTCCAATTCTAAAATGGCATACCGAATCATACCTTCCTAGTATGGGTTCGTACTCCCTAAAGAAAGACTCGAAATCAAAGAACCCCTTTTTCACTATCACCTTTCCTTTGTTGGAAAAAGCGAAACCGGCTCCGTCCGGGTTGTTCCTAAAGCAAAGGGCGAGGGTTTCTTTCGAGACTTGTTTTCCTGATGGGATTACGGCGATAACGCACATGAATATAAATTTTCTATTGGTTTCTGCTACTCTTACTTATGTATCTTACAGTCATCTCCCTCTATGTCAACATCTTTTTTGGCGCTTACAATTTGAGTCCAAAAGGCGGCTTCCGCCGTCTCGGAAGGAGAAACCTGATATTCGAGGTTTTTCTTGGAATAAGGGAGCATTGGATTAGCCCTTTTAATGGAGATTATTATACAGGGAATGTTATCCTGAGAAAGAGAGGAGTAGGCATAAACACAGTCTCCCACGGAGAAGTCGCTGTAATCCAGTTCACTGATTTGTATTGCGTCGTAGGCGTCGAGTCCGTGGACATAGGGCTTTGCGCCGGTGTCGGTCCTGTCCCCGAGTAGTAATTGTGTGCCGCCGCCCATTCCACGGAAAGTACTGTTGCCGGGAGATTGCTGGGTCGGCGAAAACCAATTGGAAAAATGCTTTTTGTGAGGAACTTCCTCCTCGAAGGTTATATCTTTTGGCATGGCTTTAATCAAAACGGAATTTTCTTTTGAGCCTTACTGGATTTTTAATCCACGACAAGGAGTTATCCCTCTCTTTAATATAGAAATGCATCTGTCTTTTGCATTCCGTGTCGAGTTCAACGATCATCCCTCTCTTCTTTTCGTCGCTAAAGTCAACTCCCTCCACAAATTCGCCACACTGAAACCCAAGGAACGAGGGTTCAAATGTTATATCTTTTGAGCGGTTCTTTTTACGAGACTTTTTCATGCACTATTAAAGCTTATTAGCCAAACTTATGACATCCTTATCTGGAATGTAAATCATCGGACCGTTGCTGGAGTTCGCCCATTTTGCCACAAGATACTCTTTTCCTACTCTTTTTCCGTTACTCCATACAAAGGCCGAGTTAATGATAGTTCTGACGGTTAAGGTGCCTCCAATTAAACAGTTTATCCTCTCCCCGCTCTTATACCCAGCAGGACCGTCACCAACCGTAGAGGCGAAAACAGTTACGTGCTTGGTAAAGCAAGTATTCTCATTTAATGTAATATCTTGGCAGGGCATTTTCGTTAAAGATAGACTACCTTACGCTACTTGTCAAGACTGTTTTTTCCCCATGCGCGACACTTAGTTTAACCTTATATTGAATGGATTTATTGCCCCTTGTTATTTCCTCGATGGTGCCAGCTTTGAATATTTTGGGCTCTACCTCCGCCAAAACAACTTCTCCAACGAAAAAATCCCCGCGATTAAGCGGCTCAGCCTGTACGACTGGCCCATTGATTGAAGCAAGCGGAAGATGCGAGGATTTCCTTGTCTTTTCTAGCGAAAATGTAATATCGCCCCCTTTTTTTGGAGGTTTTTCGGTTAAAAGCTTTTCGGTAGTTTTCATTATGCAATCTTTCTTTTTACTAGGAATTTAAATGTTCTTAAAGAGAACTCGTCTTCCTGATAGCAGGCCCACCTATGGAAACCCCCTACCTTTATTACGCACAAGTTTCCTCTAGTACTATCAACTATGCAAGATATTTCTTCGCCCGTCTTATTATTGACGGCCAAAACGGTGTCTCCTTTTTGATAAGGATTGGAGGTCGGACAACTTTTACATTCGCTACTAGCTTTGTGGAAAGAGTGATCGCTGAGAGCCCTCTCAAAAACAATGTCATTATTTTTAGTAGTCCCCATAGTCCCCCCATGTCATATTTTGATAAGCTGCTTTATTTAATTCAGACATTTCCTTTAGGGGTCTTACGTTTTCCGAGCAAAAGTGTCTCACTAAAGTTTGCACTACGAACCTAGCTTCTGATGGAGAGGTACGAATTATTCTTCTTATGGTTCCTTCCGTCCAAAACCCCTTGCTCCTAACGCATATCTTATCCCCTGTGGAAAATCTGATTCCAGATTTGTCGTCAAAAGTATCGCAAAACTCAGGTTCTTCGGTAATATCCATTATGCGACGAGCGAAGGGACGATATATTTGGCTAAATTTCCGTAAAGGAAAATACTACTAAAAGCCTTGTCGCCTTCCACTGCGACAAAACTCTTTAGGGACGGAAGGGGGTATTTAATTGGATCGCCAAGGGGAGGAACGCATTCTCCATGCTGATTTACCGCATACCAATGCCCTAAGTATCTTATTACAGAGCCGGGCATAATGTTTGCGAATTTAGTAATTATTAGCTTTGAATCCATATAAAGTGTTATTAAAAGTAGTCGCCGGACGGCGGACTTACTTTTTCGATAAAGTAGTTGTAGAAATCCAAGGATTTGCAGCGCTCCTTTTTAACCTCTGGTTTTACAACATCCTTTGCGAAAATTTTATTAATCGGCCTCTTAACATCCAGAGGCTTATACAAGCGAAACCACTTTTTGTGGTGCTCCTTGGGGTCTTCGGATTCCTCGATTCCATCTATAGGGCACAGGAATTTAGTTGGAATTAATATGCGGGCGGACGTACTATCCGGTATCGATACTATGCTTACGTCGCATCTTGTGTCATAGGTACCTTTTGGCCTTAGTTCCTGATGTATTAAAAACGGATGTTTAATCTGAATTTCCTCGTACTGTTTCTCCGAAAGAAGATCAAGAAGACAGCTAAAATCAGCATTCCCTATTTCGGGAGAAAATAGATACCTTAGTTTTACTTTTGTTCCAGTATTCATTTCCTAACGTGTATAAAGGAGGTTATAAACGGAAGAGCGCTCTCACTTAGGGTTAAGGGGTCGGCCAATACAAATTCCCATTCGCACATAACCACGTCCCCTGGAGAGGCGAATCTAATCTTACACCCTGTCGTATGAACTCCTTTGATTGTGAGATTTACCCCAGTAAATCGGAAAGAAGCGCCTTCATTAAGGTGCTTTACTTTGATAACGGCGAACTTCTTGGTCATGGTATATTGTATGGTATGGCTGGCGTTTTGTCAATCCTTAAATGAAATCTTCCATACTTCGGTCATGCAAGCAGTGCGTTCCGGCTATTACAAAAGTGTCTTCTGAGAATTTTCCCGACATCTTAGGAAAGAGACTGGGGATTGTATCACTGCATTTATCCCCGGTTTTCTTAAACCACATTCCGTCGAATCGGAAATACGACTCAACTTTTATGTTGCGAAACTGTATGAGTATTAGCTTATATCTCACTGTCTAAAAATGTTTGTGGCCCGGTGGTTGTGAAATTCTGAATTCCTCATTAGGAAATGTTCGGGGAAGTATAGTTTCTTAAACTTTCCTTCTACCGTACTTACTTCGTAGGTCTTGTCTATTTTCCTTTTCCTTACCAAAAACAATGTACCCTTCTTGATAGATAGCAACTTATGCATGGCGGCATTTTTGCTTTTCAGTCTAACTATCTCATTTACCTTGAATTTCCAATACATTAAAAAGGTGAGGGTATATTCGGTGCAGTATTCACCATTGATCGTCAAACTGCAATCTCTTTTTCGATGGTCAAATGCAAACTATTAGTTTTACTAACATTTAGAGCGACAAAATAAATTAGTGCTCTAACAACTAACAACCTTCATTATTCCATCGGCGCTCAGCGCGCACGACGATTTTCTTTATTTCCGATGTTGATTCGATCCCCTCATTTGATTGTTTTAAACTTTTACCCGCCTATCCGTTTCTTCGACGAAGTTGGCTCGTTTGGAATTTGCGATTTTCAAGAAAGCTTTTGCTACGTTCTCTATTGGCAAAACGGTTTGCAGGAATGCTTTCACTCGGCGCTCCCACTGATCTTTCTCAATTAAGAAGAAGTGAAAATTTTCATTTTTTGAATGTAGAAACCCAGATGTAAGAGAGTAATTGTAGGAGAGATTGTAGAATTCTGTTGCTGCCTGTTTGCTGCCTATAACTCCAATGTAGGTCACTTCCTTGCTCAAGTCAAGCTGGAAGTATAAACTATCTATTAGGGCGCTATTATTTGGGGTTTTCATTCTTGGCCCCTTTCTTGCAAGAGTTTTCCTTATCCCTGAGCGATGGTTTTGTCTTCTTTTTCTTGCACTTAATTAGCTTATTCTGCCTCAAAAACTCGCGGAAATGGGGGAACTCGCGCCCATTAACAGGATTCTCCATGAAACGGAGGAAGTCCTCCAACCCGGTGTTAATGCCACTCCTTCCTGGCCAATAAAAGGCGAGCAATGCGGCGCAAAACTCGATATTGGAAAGGAATCTCTCCTTATTTGCCGTAGCCTTGAAGATACGGAATTCAATGGTATTTCCGTTTTTTAGGTTTAGTGCGTCGTGGTGATCGAAAACCCTCTTAGGGCGGGGAGACTTCGCCTTAATTGGGCTTGTTAACTTCATACCCTCTATTACAGGAGGCGCAACCGCAAGACCGCAATCCGAAATCTTTTTCTTCAAATAGATATTGGCGTACTTTTTCGGCGGTTTGCGCCCAGCAACAAGTTCGATGAAGGCGGTATTACTTTCATTGTAAATAAACGCCATAACCTTTCCTATTTGAAGGGCGGACAAATCACACCTAGAAGCGTGTACGTGCATTCCACAGGTACTTCTTACGGCAAGCCCGAATTTCCTTAGATTTGAGAAAAACTTGTCCCAGTAGGTGGCATGTACTTCGACGTGCATGGGAAGGGAAACTACTTCGATTCCGCACTTCAAAGAACCATCCCTCTTAATGAAGGACATTCCATCCAGGAATTGCTGCAACGAATCGGATGCAAAATTTGTTACGGGGGTAGTTTTATACTCATTCTGCGCGAAGAGCGTCTTTCTGTTAAACCCGTGAACTTTTTGCAAGTCCTTTACATACTTTGAAGTAGGCGACATTTCCAGTTCCAATTCAACTCCCAAAAATGGAGTCATCGTATCCACTCTTACGAGCTTTTTAACGGGCTTAATTTGCCCCGTTCCGTACCCCTCGTACCCGATATACGTCATTTCCCGGCGAGCTTTAATAAGTGGCGGCTCAACCAATTGGAAAGGAAGGTGGTTTTCGATTCTTGCGTCGTGTTGATGGATTAATGCGTGTTTCATTATTTTTAATTGGGTTGTATTATAGGTTGTTAAATATAGCGGGACAAATCCAAAAGAGCTAGTTCGTCATCTTTGCCTTTTGAGTTTTCGACTGGAGCAAAATTTGGATGTCTGTAAGTTGTACCACTATGGGTAGTGGGTTTGGCGGTTGGGTAGTGGGCCTGTTGATAAGGAGTTGCCGCCGTGTATTTCTTGCGAAGTTCTTTGAACGTATTATTGGAAAACCAAACTCCTTCATGCCAAGTGCCCGCTTTTTCGTTGAAAATACTCCATTCTCCCTTTGAGTCGAGTAGTATTATTTTATTCATCGCCCCCATCATTTCGTTAATTAGCCACTTAAAGGCGTCACTTTTCCAGAGTTTGGGGGATTTAGCTATGAGCGGGGCCAGTATCTTGGATACAAATATCCCTGAATCGGAACACTCCTCATCCTTAATGCCTATACGGGACTCCAAATTTCCATTATGGCAAAACGCCAATCTTTTGGAAACCCTCCATGGATGACAGTTAAAAGCGTCTTTCTGACCAGAGGTTTTAACCCGAAAGTGAATCATTACAGGAATCCCTTTTGGGACTTGGCGGTAATTTTTCCAGAATTTCCTAAAAGAGAAGAACCCTTTGGATACTACAACTGCGTTGCCGGAGGTATTTGGAAAGGCGAATCCGCATCCATCGGGATTGCTCCGAAAACACATTTTAAGTGTCTCTTTCTTAATATTTGTTCCGGCGGGTTTAAGAATTGCTACGCACATGCTGTTATATTACTTGGTTATACTCGTTTGTCAAATGTTTATTTCAAGTGAATAGGTATTCCGGCATCTTGTATAAGACCGCCCTTCTTTCCTTTCCCTTTCTTTTTATGGAAGGTGTTTTGCTTGGCTTTTTCCGCCAGATAGGTATTTTTAGACCAATCGAAGTTCATAAACATCGAACCGGATGAATGGTGGGTGAGATTCTTCTCGTTAAGAACTATTATTTTGCCGTCTGATCTAAGGAATGCCATGGAGCAGTACGGGCGCAATGTCTTTTCTATCATCCATTGAACCGGCTTACTATCAAACGTGGATGGATTTATCCCGAGAAGCGGGGTCATTAAGAAATCGAGAGTTCTTTTATTATTGGATTTCCTAAGATGCGTAACGCTTTCTGATAAGAAGTTTCCACAGCAACAAAAAGCAATATCCTCAGAGATATAAAGGGGGGACATATCCGCCTCGCTTGGGGAGAAAAAGCTATTGTTGGCATAGATAATGGCGGAGCCTCTATCCGGCACAACTCCTATCAATTCCAAAACGCTCTTATAGCCGACTCTCCTGTGTATCACTCCGTCTAGGGCGCAAACGACACCTATCTCGTTATGCTTCTCTTTAGAGCATATTTCCAGCATAAACCGAATATCATTCAGCTTGGCTCCGGCGGGTTTAACGAAAAGAAAAGACATAATGTATGTTACTTGTAAAGTAGCGTTTGTCAACTACTTATTTGCCGATTTAGCTAGAATTTTGGACGTAATATCGGCGTTTTTAATATGAAGGAAGGAGTGTAGATTGGGCCAGCGTTTTGAATTTTTAGCGACAAAGCTACAGAAATTAGAGGGAGTTAGTCCAGAGATAGATGCGCCCGAGCATGGTCCGCAAAATTTCACAAGCGCGTTACAGAACTCCAAATTAGCCATAAAGCGCTCTTCGTCAAGAGTGGATTGGAAAATCCTAACTTCAATTGTTTTGGAATTAAGTATGTTTAGCGCGGAGTAATGACCGAAAAAATGCGCCCTCTTCCCATCAGTAAGCTTCAATTTTTCATTAAAGGCGTTGTACTTGCCGTTCTTTCTGCCGCCTATAAATTCCATGAACTCCCTATTTTCAAGACAGTTAATAAATTTCACCACTTTTCCTATTTGCAGCGCAGTAAGTACGGGCTCCCCATCCTCATCAATCTTGGATATATGAACGTGCATTCCGCAGGAGGCATCCACTCCAAGATGCTCTGGTTTATTTCGGAAAAATAGACTCCATACGTCAAAATGGTTTTCTATGGAAGCGGGGCGAGTGCATATTTCAAAGCCGTAAGTTATACTTCCGTCCCTCTTTAATATGGCGAATTTGGGTTCTCTATTCTTAACGGAAAGATAGTTAAGAACTTGACTCGTTTGGTATACCATTCTTCCGAAGATGGCGGAGGAATGCACGTTTACAGTTACCTCCAACTCAATTCCGTAAAAATCGGCAAATATGGATTTTCCAAGGGGTTCCAATACGGGTTTTGCGTCGTAGGAATCAATATCAAGGGTATGGTTCTTATTAACCCCGGCAAGAATATCAATATCAAATGCCGTGTCCTCTTTCGGGACGCTAGGTTTCTCGAAAAGCTTGTTAAGGGACATAGGTTTTTTTATCGAAGGTTTTTTTATCTGACTTAACTCTTATGCCGGGAGCGTTCTCCGACAGGAATATGTATAGATTAACATAATCCTTTCGATTGTCAATTACAAATTGAAAGAATCTTTTCCAGCTAAGTGACTCCGATATGGAGAACCTAGCAATTTCGCAGAAAGATATTAAAGCAAAGCAGAATTCAATATTTGAAAGGAATTTATACTTGCACTTCGTAGAGGCGAAAATTCTAAACTCAACGGTTTCGACATTATTTAGATTTAATGCCGTGTGCCTGTCCCGGTTAATCTGATTCCGGCCACCATACTTGGCTTCGGAAAGTTTTTTGGATTGGGCAAAATTGTTGTGATATGAACTGGAGCGTCCGGCTACAGTTTCTACAAAACTGCGATTCGCCGGATTGTGTATAAATCCAAGCATCTTTCCTATTTGCAAATCTGTTATCCCTTGCCTACTGATATGAACGTGCATTCCGCAGGTTTCGAGAGGCATTAGGGAATCGGTCGCCCCGATTATCGAGAAGAAATCATTCCATATTACCTTGTGGTTTTCGAGATCAATCGGACATGAAACAACCTCAAACCCACTGTTGATAGAGGAATCCCTTTTTAAGCGAGCGAATTTTTCGATTGCCTCATACACGGAAATCGTGTCGTCATAAATCTTGTTAGACTCAAGCTCAAGCTCAATTCCGGCAAATCTTCCAGACTTTGGCCTTCCTATCTTTTTGATTTCCCTTTCAACCTTAAAAGAGTATTGATTTACAAGCGTCTTCGCGTACGCGGGGAGACATTTACTGCAAAACTTTTCTTTATAAAGATCAGCGGGTGAGGCGAAGTTTCCACACCTTTTGCATTTTGGTTGCGCCTGATAGCACGCTAAACAAAGGTAGGTTCTTTTACGTATGCTTGTCGTGGCGGTGTTTTCCGAATACCTATCCCCGCGGAAAATATCCTTGCGGCAAACATCGCACTCGCAAAGTTTTTCCTGAACTGGCTTTTCGATAACCCTGTTAAACGAGTTCCTGGAATATAAGTCTTGATAATAGCTTATCCCGTCGGAATCTATATTAGTTTTTTTCACGAATATGGAGAAGCTACCAGTCTTAGCTAGCGACCGGGGAAGTTGTTACCGAGTTTAGACGGATAAGAGTGGAATCCGCCTCTTCGAGAGAGCCAACCACAACTATCAACCCCTTTTCCGCCAAGGCCGCTTCCAATTTGGATAATTCACTCTCGGGAAGTGAAGACTGTGATTTTTTTGGGGATAGCGCTGGCCCACTTGGGATAAAATCCGTTTGGGCGGCGGAATCACTCGTAGCTGTTTCGGGTTCCGTAGCAGCCGGAAGGTCTTCCTTTTGCGATTCACTTTTCTCTTTGGCGAGAACGGTAAAGTCCTTCTTGTGTGAGTTATAAGTGTAATTAGAGAACCAAACTCCACAGTCAGATTTCCCCTTGCTTTCATTGACAATAACCTGCCTTCCTTGGTCATCCATAAAGGCGAGCTTATTGCCTGCGCCTATAGCGTTTTCCATCATCCACTTAAATTGCTCCGTAAGGTAAAATTCAGGAAAATCATCAAACAGAGGTTTTAGAATGGAATTGTTAAAATTCCCGGTGTCGGATAGCTCCGAATCTTCGCTCATTCCAGAGATACACCCATTATGAGCGAAAACAAGCGAATCATTCACTCTCCACGGATGGCAATTTTTTCCATTAATCGCTCTGTGAGTGGCAATTCTGAAATGCACTATTGTAGCCTTGGCTTTATGCGGCTCATACATTTCCATGAACTTCTCGAAATCCCAAAACCCTTTAACGATATTTGTGGTATCGCTTTCTTCGTCATGGTAGGCGAACCCCGCTCCGTCTCTGTTGGCGGAGTAGCAGTTGAAAAGACATTCTCTGGAAAGTACCAGACCTTTTGGTTTAACGGCGATAATGCACATAGTTTTGGTGTTGGTTTTTAAGATACTGAGATTTTTCTGATTGTCAAGGGGAAATAGTTAGAAAGTAGAATCTTGCTCTTCGTCGTCGTCAAAGTAGTATGCTGGAATTGGATTCACTTTTTTGAAGAGTTCATCCAAATGTTTTGAGGAATTGCTTTTTTTAGGAGGTTCGGCGATCTTTCTTGTTACCGGCTCGTCAAATTTAGGGTTATGCCTAGAAAATATGTCGGTAGCCCTATGTTTGGACTTCCTTCCGACAAGAGTTAGGTATCTCATTTGAACGTCAAACCTAATCGAACCAGGAGTATTTGCGAATACCACCGAGGCGAATTCGGTATTGGTTTTTTTCGTAGCTCCGGTGCCGACGATTATAAGCTGATTGGAGGTAAGGAGCAGCACTTTAACTATTTCGTCCAGCTTTCCTGTGGTTTCCGGCCTTGCTTTCGTTACGGAAAATCTACTTCTAATAAAGCTCCTTAACTTGGACCGATCCTCGTCATTATCTGGAATAGTAACGGAAACGATGTCCCTTTTTCTAAAGTCAAATGTTGGGGCGAAATCCATAATCAGTGGCTCTAATATCCAAATAGTAATTTCACTGTCTCCGGGTCGTTATGAATAAAGGAATTATTGGAGCAAAACCTTTCGAGGTTGGCTTTCGCCGCTTCCTCGTAATTCGTCTTATAATAGGGACTTAAGAAGAGTTGCCCGGTTTTTGCCCTGCTATTAAGGTATCTTATTATCGAGATTTGCCTTTTTAGGAATAAATCCAAAGGTACGGGGGTTTCAAATACCATCAAATCCATTCTGGTTGTCCACCAGTCGTAGGGCATACATATCTGAGAGATATTCAGATCGTGCATATAAATATATGGAGGGCACTTCTCTAGTTTTGGTTCGATTCCAAACGAGTAGCGTATCTTCATTAATCTCTTTATCAGAGAAAAAGTATTAAAATCTAAATCAAGGGTATTTTGCAGCACGCCTTCGTAATACGTCTTTTCGGGTGCAAAATTAGGAATCACGTAGTCGTAGTGTTGAAGCATCGTGGCAACTACAAGAGGATGTAAGATGTCCTCGTTAGTCTTCACGTCTTGCGGAAGAAGGTTTAACTTCCTGCAAATGAGATCAAGATCAATTACTTTTTTGGATAGATAAATTTGTACTACCTGAGTCCATAGAGTTGGAATAGTTTCCTTATTCTGCCGGGCCTTATTTTTTAGGAAATCGCAGAAAATATTCCTGAGCTTATAGCTATTAAAGCTAAATTCGGTCGCAAAAGTGGTAGCTGTCATGTAGTCTTTATCTTGAAATTAATAACCTCCGTAATGGAAGTGTAATCTTGCTTCCCGGCATTACTCTTAATAAAAAGGTTGTCTGGGAATATACCCGCTTGTCTGCAAAAGTCAATATATTCCTGCATTCTATCTCTTGTTAGTTTTCCGAACTTATCTTCAAGGAAGGTGCAGTGGAATACTCTATTGGAAGCCCTGCTTAGCAAATAACTAAATAATGTCGCTCTTCTATGGCAGAAATCCCGTTCCGTATAGTTGGCAGCCCTAAAGGAATTATCATGGAATTCTTCGAGCATCAAATCTTTCTCGGCGTCATAGAAATCCGCGGAACTTATCGGCGCAAGTATTGAAAGCATACAGAAATCCTTAAATTTGGAAAAAGCTCCGGTATTACTCTTCATATCGCTCACGACTTCATGCAATAAATATTGGCTTTTCATTACATAGGATACTCTATATACGTTATGGGGATACCATCCGAATTGATCCAAAAGTATATCCCCGCAGTTCCCCCATATACTGCCGTGATGATGTTTATCGGACCATTTCAGGAAAATCGCCGCCAAGAAAAGCCTGTCGTCCTCCTTGCTCATTTGCACATCTTCCGCTATTCTGGCGTAATTCCTCGCAAAAAGGGCATCGTCAAAGTATGGACGGCTCCTCATTAGTCGAAG
>JAUKPQ010055214.1:0-26739 GCA_032273045.1 Chloridella minuta | reverse complement strand
TATTGCTCATCATGGATGAATGCGTCATCAACCATTGCAATGTTCATGCGATTGCCTGCGTCCCAGATCAAAACATCGAGGTCTTGTGGCAACTGGCTGAGTTGTTGGATTAGTTCAAATACTTTCATATGCAGCTCTCCTTTATTCAATGATTACAACTTTACGTACAGGGAATTCTTCTTCTTCGTCCGATTCTTCTATGTCGTCTGAATCGACAAGCTTGTCGGATTGGTTGTAGGTCGCATACTGGACAGTGCCGTTGAACACTGTCCTGATCTTTGGCGCGAGGGTTGACTTCCAATAGTCTCCTGCTCCATAGGCCATGTGGACTTCAGCGTCTTCGTCAAAGCACTGGAGTTCTGCAATTAGTTCTGATACTTTCATTTAAATGTCTCCTTGATGTAGTCGTTTGCTTCTTCTTCGGTGTCAAAGCCGAGATACTCTCCGTTCTCGTCTATCCACTCGTCCGTTGTGTTGCCGTAGATAACCCAAATGTCATCGGACTGCTCTACGTGCCAACAGTTGGGGTCATTGAAGTTTTCCATGTAAAGTTCATGCACAATCTTCTTGCACGTTTCGTCATCCGTCCCTGTTAAACGTGCCAGTTCAGCAGGGTGGTTTTCAACTAACAGATCAATGATCTTGGCCTTTAGCTTTGCGTGGTTCATTTGGCTTCCTTCTTGGGTTTGGTGGCCTTGAGAATGCCTTTTGCGAATTCAATGTCCAGTGATAGATGCTCAATCCATGATCCGTCTTCGACATAGCGGTCAGCAGACAAAACAAGGTTCTTCAATGCCGTCCTGAGATAAACGTTTTGCTCTCGGGCGGGTTGCTGGTCTGAGTCTTGGTGGCCTTGCTCGTAGATGCCTTCGAGAAAAAGCACCAAGTCGTCAATGCAGTCACCAATGGTGATGTCCGTGCCTTCGTTGTCCTTCGGTTGGCTTTTGACCTTCTTCGACAGGGCGCGTTTAATGTCGTAGATGTCGCACAGGGCTGACGATGTGTCGTTGAGGTCGAGTTTCATATCTGTGGGTCTCCGTAAGGGTGGTAATCTCCGTAATCATGGTCATCGTCCTCGGGCTCTTCGGTGGCGGTGTGTTTGAGGTCGTGCTCGCGCATGGCCTTTGTGCGCCTGTCAATCTCGGCTTGCTCTTCTGCCGTGCGCGTGGGATTGCGAAACCCATCAGCGTTTTCTGCTTCGAGTTCGCCCATCGTTTTGGGTTTGTCGGTCATGGTTTTGCTCCTAAATTGATAAGGTGTTTGGTGGGGGTGGCGACTCCTCGGTCGTAAACCATCATTCGGGCGCGTTCTTTCCATACTGGCGCAAGCTTTTGAATGGCCTGTGAAAGTGTTTGGGCGGTACTGGCACAATGCCAGTGGTCGCCCTCCATCGGTGTGTTGCAGAGTACCCATAGACGGATCATCGTGCTCCCCTTATCTCTTGGCGTCCAACTTGCATGCGGGCTTCGTGCCTGCCTTGGTTGAATGAATAGATGTAGTGTTCGCGCACTTCAGGCGCTTTGGTCTGATTGAGCGCGGTGTTAAAGCACTGGCGCAGGGCTTGCGCCCTAGCACCATTTGCGCGTTCGTATCTGTATCCCAGTGTGATTAGTTCGGACTCGGTCATTGGAATGCAATCACAGTGATGATGAAGATAGCGACAGGCACAAGCACGACTACAACAAGGTCATAGCCTGCTTGGATGCGGTCGCGCCTGCGTTGCGCGAGGAATTCTTCGCGCATGGTGGTCATGTGGCGGTAGTGTTTCATTGGTTCACTCCTGAGTAATGTGGCAAACAGTGTTGCCGTTTGAATCACGGGCGGTATCGGGGAGGACTTCGCAGTCTCTGTAGTAGTTCGCGAGGCGTTCCAACAGTTCAGCCATCTCGCGCGGGTTATCTTCGAATGCAGAGTTATCAGTGTTAATGGTTATCGTGATCACAGGGCTATTTCCTTACTGGTTTGGTTAATCGTGTAACCCATCGCTTTAATGATGCGGAGGGCGTCTTGGGTCAGGGTCTTTGTGCCTGCAATTTGCGCGAATCTCTTACTGGTTTCGCATGCAGGGTAGAAGGCACATGAGCCGTAGTTCCATTTGAGTTCAATAGTGATTTGCATAGTTCTCCTTTGGGTTGGTGGGTAATCCTCAAAACCCTGCGCGCAGGGCTTCAAGCATGACTCAGGCGTCATCCAGTAGATTCTGTGTGCGTTGATCCCAATCAGCCATCTCAGCGTTTTCTTCCTCTTGACGCTCTTTAACTGGATCAATCGCGCGGTCGAACAGGGCTTCAGGGTTGTTGCGTATCTCTTTAACTTGCGCGCGGTAGTCATCACCCTCAGAGGCGAACACATCATCGAATGTCCAATCATCAGCAAGGCGGTGAAAGATAAAGGAATGACCCTCTACCATTGTTGGCCAAGCTTTCATCATCACTGCTAAACCATCACCAACAATCAGGACGTCACCATCCTCAATGTGGCGGTTAATTTGCGTCTCGTCATAGGCGTCACCCATAGACAGAGAGGTAAGGTCATGGACTGCATACATAGAGGTTCTCCTAGAAGGTTGAAGGGACTAACACATGAATAACGCCTTAACTATATCATGTGTTGACTCCATGGCAATACCTTTCATGTTTTATTTGAAAATATTTTTAGGGTGTTGTAATGACAAAACAGGCAGCGCTTTGACCCAAAAAGCAAGCAGCGTATTGGGCTAGATTCCTGGAGGCGGATCAGCGAAAGGGCGGATAGATCAGGCCACAGTTTGTCTTGCTTTGAGGGGAAGGGACACAGGGGCGCTTGAGGTATTCAGCGCGTTTACGGGCGCGTTGCTTCTGGTCGTGATACTCAGCCAGTAGGCAGATCAGGGTAAAGAACAGGAAAGCACCGAGGACGGAATAGAGGTAGTTCATAGGGGTTTCAGGTTGTTACATTGATATAGACGGAGACAATCCCAAAAGGTCAGGGCGTTTGCAATAAATAGTTTGGTCTGGTATCTTCGGGGCATTCTTATTTCATACCCATGAAAACACTATGGTTCAGAAACTAACTCGCGCGCAGATAAAGGAAGGCCTTGATCAGATCCCAGTAGAGACTCTATTGAGTAGTGGACAAGGCAAAAAGGCCAAGATCACAGGGAAGATGAAAGCATTCGCACATGCCGTAGCACTGGGAGAGACTAAGGCACAGGCTTACAGACAAAGCTATAAGCCTAACGCCACCAAGAGAACACTGGCATGCAAGCCGTATGAGCTAATGAAGGACGAGAGGATAAAGAGGGAGGTCGAGGCTTACAGGTTGGCATTAGAGGCAGAGAAACACAGAAACCCTATTCAACTGAAGGCACTGCTTGTCCAGCAACTGGTTCAGCACTCACTTGATGAGGACTTTCCACCTGCACAGAGGATGAAGGCACTCCAACTGATAGGCCAACTGTTCGAGGTTGGCGCGTTCTTGGAGCGCAAAGAAACGACTGTCGTACATAAGAGCACAGACATACGCACACGACTGCTCGAGAGACTCAACCCTACCACTGTTATAGATGACGGGCTTACGTTGATGGAGGAAATTCGCGGTGATGGGGCTTTGACGGATGCGCCTGCGCGCGCACCCACCGCACCCGTACCCGCCCTCGAGGCCGTGCCTGCCGTGCCATGCACCCCACATACTATTCCCGACAATCAATCGCCATCAGAAAAAGATGGGGGTACCCCTAGTAAAAATCCGGAGGTAGTTAATGATTTTGATCTACCGTAAACACCCCCCTTTCGATTCCTATACAAAAAGGGGTGGGGGGTACTCTACCAGTGTTAGACAATGAAAACGTTTGAAGTTAGTGTGGAGGCTTGTATGACTGAGAAGCAAAGGACTGTGTTCCTTGTGATAGATGAGTATTGGAAAAAGTTTGGGTATGGGCCTTCTATTGATGACATCATGTTTCACACTGGAGACAGAGGACGGGGCAATGTTCATAGAGTGGTGAAGAAGCTGTGTGAGCTGAAGATTTGTAAGCGGGCAAAGAACTCGGCTCGCAGTGTTAGACCTTCGTATATTAGTTTGAGGAACTTACCATGAAGTTTATAAAAAAGCCTTTAGTGATTGATGCCACCCAGTGGTTTAAATTAGGCGACCATCCATTTGTTAGCCTGCACAATAACAACGTATTTATTGAAGGAATTGCCCAATACGGATGGATTGATACGCTTGAGGGTGGGCACATTGTCACTCCCGGCGATTGGATTATTACTGGTGTAACGGGGGAGCACTATCCCTGCAAACCCGAGATCTTTGAGATGACATACGAATCATTCCCTGAAGATGAAGTATTCATGGCTGCGTTGGGTCCTTGTGGTAAATAAAAAACAACAGATGGAGATGCAAGAGGAGCACGACCTGTTTGTCAGGAGGATTACTCACGCTTTAGGTCTACCACTGGTAGAGGCGCAGGCCTCCGCTAAGAAGTTCTTTACCCTACCCTCCAATGAGCAAGCCGCTTACCTTGATGACCTTGACGCTTTAGAGGCCAGCCAGCAGAGGGAAGAAGCCTTTGATGACTTTAACAAATTTGCCCATGCGATGTGGCCGGGGTTCATTGACGGTCGCCACCATAAGGTGATGGCTAAGAAGTTTGAAGAGATCGCTACGGGAAAGATTAAGAGACTGATCATCAATATGCCACCCCGGCATACGAAGTCTGAGTTTGCATCCTATATGTTACCGGCGTGGTTTTTGGGACGGGACCCTAGTAAGAAGATCATCCAGTGTTCAAACACCGCAGAACTGGCGGTAGGTTTTGGCCGTAAGGTTCGTAACTTAGTAGCCAGTGAAGCGTACTCTAAGATCTTTCCTAACGTGAATCTAAGGTCCGACAGCAAAGCCGCTGGTCGTTGGTCTACGAATAAAAACGGAGAATACTTTGCGATTGGGGTTGGGGGTACAGTGACGGGTAAGGGTGCTGACCTCTTAATCATTGATGATCCCCACTCGGAACAAGAGGCCGCCCTTGCCCAAGGAGACAACACTGTCTTTGATAAAGTCTACGAGTGGTACACCTCTGGTCCCCGCCAACGACTCCAGCCGGGAGGGGCTATTGTAGTAGTGATGACACGCTGGGCTAAGAGGGACCTAACGGGCAGGATCCTTCAGTCTGCGATAGACAAAGACGGGAATGACGATTGGGAAGTGATTGACTTCCCTGCGATCCTTCCTAGTGGAAACCCTTTATGGCCAGAGTTCTGGAGCATTGAAGAACTCCACGCCCTACAGTCTGAACTGCCTGCGGCTAAATGGAACGCCCAGTACCAACAAAGCCCAACCTCAGAGCAAGGTGCGATTGTTAAGCGGGAGTGGTGGAAAGAATGGACAGCGGAAGATCCACCTAAGTGTGAGTTTGTGATCCAGTCTTGGGATACAGCGTTTACAAAGAACGAACGCTCCGACTATTCGGCCTGTACGACTTGGGGTGTGTTCTATCTGAATGAGAACCAGAATGATGCTAACGTGATTCTTTTAGATGCGTTTAAAAAACGTATGGAGTTTCCCGAACTTAAGGAAAAAGCCTTTAACCACTATAAGGAGTGGGAGCCAGATGCGTTTATTGTTGAGGCCAAGGCGTCTGGAGCGCCGTTGATTTATGAATTAAGGGCGATGGGAATTCCGGTGCAAGAGTTTACGCCGTCAAGGGGTAATGATAAGATGGTCAGGATCAATTCTGTATCTGATTTGTTTGCCAGTGGTAAGGTTTGGGCGCCAGCTACGCGCTGGGCTGATGAGTTGATGGAAGAGATGGCGGCGTTCCCCAACTCAGACCACGATGACTTAGTTGACTCCTCTACTCAGGCTCTGATAAGGTTCAGAAAAGGCGGGTTTATACGCTTGCAGACAGACGAAGAGGACGAAGTTCGCTCGTTTAGACGCAAAGTTTCTTACTATTAAGGATACATATGTCCATTGAAAAATCACTTTACGCTGCGCCAGAGGGTATTGAAACCCTAATGCCCGAAACAGAAGACGAAGGCGGTATTGAAATTGAGATTGTTGACCCTGAAGAGGTCACAATTAACATGGGTGGCATGGAAATTACCATTGATGGTAGTGAAGAAGACGATTTTGACGCCAACTTAGTGGACTATTTAGACAGCGGCGTGGTCACTGGTATCGTAACTGACCTAGTAGGAGACTATGACGATGACGTCAACTCCCGCAAAGACTGGATGCAGACCTATGTAGACGGTTTGGAGCTCTTGGGAATGAAGATTGAAGAGCGAGCAGACCCTTGGATTGGTGCTTGCGGTGTCTACCACCCCCTCTTGTCAGAAGCTTTGGTCAAATTCCAAGCTGAAATCATGATGAGTACCTTCCCCGCTGCTGGTCCGGTTAAAACCCAGATCATTGGCAAAGAAACCCAAGAGAAAAAAGACGCCGCCGTCCGTGTTCAGGATGATATGAACTATCAACTGACCGATGTAATGACGGAGTTCCGCCCAGAGCACGAAAGAATGGTCTGGGGACTGGGTTTGTCAGGTAACGCCTTTAAGAAAGTGTACTTTGACCCCAGCTTTGACCGCCAGACGTCTATTTTTGTGCCGGCTGAAGACTTGGTAGTGCCTTATGGTGCGTCAGACATCCAAACATCTCCCCGTGTTACGCACGTTATGCGTAAAACAGAGAACGAGCTGCGTAAACTTCAAGTCGCAGGCTTCTATGCCGATATTGACTTGGGCGAACCCAACAATAATCTGGATGAAGTAGAGAAAAAGATTGCCGAGAAGATGGGATTCCGCGCTTTGTCGGATGACCGCTACAAAATCCTTGAGATGAACGTGGAGCTTGACCTTGAAGGGTATGAGCACACCGATAAAGACGGCGAACCAACGGGAATTGCCCTACCTTATATCGTGACGGTTGAGTACGGCAGCATGAAGTGTCTAGCCATCCGTAGAAACTGGAAGCAAGGCGACAAACTCCACACCAAACGTCAACACTACGTCCACTATGGCTATGTTCCCGGCTTTGGCTTCTACTGTTTTGGTCTAATTCACTTAGTTGGCGCATTTGCCAAGTCTGGTACGTCTATTCTTCGTCAGTTGGTGGACGCAGGCACACTGGCCAACTTGCCCGGCGGCTTTAAGACCCGTGGTCTGCGTGTCAAAGGTGACGATACCCCAATTGGCCCAGCTGAGTGGCGCGATGTGGACGTTCCAAGTGGGACTATTGCAGAGAACATCATGGCTCTGCCGTACAAAGAGCCGTCACAAGTATTGGCTGGTTTGTTAGACAAGATCGTAGAAGAAGGCCGCAAGTTTGCTTCGGCTGCTGACATCCAAGTTGCCGATATGTCTGCCAATTCACCAGTTGGCACCACGTTGGCTATCTTAGAGCGCCAGCTTAAAGTGATGACCGCTGTTCAGGCGCGGATTCACTATTCTTTTAAACAAGAGCTGGCTCTGCTACGCGACATCATTCGTGACTACACGCCGCCTGAGTATTCTTACCAACCCGAAGAGGGATCACGCAAGGCTAAACAATCTGACTACGACTTAGTTGATGTTATCCCTGTTAGTGATCCAAATGCGGCCACGATGGCGCAGAAGATTGTCCAGTATCAGGCGGTGATCCAGCTGTCCCAACAGGCTCCTCAAATTTATGATCTACCACAGTTACATAGACAGATGCTGGACGTCTTAGGAATTAAGAACGCCCAGAAGCTGGTGCCTCTACCTGATGATGAGACACCAAAAGACCCAGTCAGCGAGAACATGGCCGCACTGAAGGGTATGCCAATGAAGGCGTTCATCTACCAAGATCAACAAGCCCACATTGCTACGCACCAGACGTTCATGCAAGATCCTTTGATCATGAAGACCATAGGCCAGAACCCACAGGCCAACATGATCATGGCCTCGATGCAGGCTCACATTGCAGAGCACTTAGGCTTCCACTATCGTCAGTTGATAGAGAAGCAAATGGGTGTGCCACTGCCCGGACCAGAGGAAAAATTGCCAGAGGATGTGGAAGTGCAGTTGTCTCAACTCATTGCACAGGCAAGCGCCCAGTTGTTACAGAGCAACCAAGCGCAGGCTCAACAAGCCCAAGCAGCGGCTATGCAACAAGATCCTTTGATTCAAATGCAACAACAAGAGTTGCAGATCAAGAGTCAAGATGCACAGCGTAAAGCACAGAAGGATGCAACTGACGCCCAGCTTAAGCAGTCACAGCAACAGATTGAACGTGAGCGTATCGCTACCCAAAAGGAGATTGATATGGCGCGGATCCAAGCTACTGTGCAAAAGGATCAACAGAATCTGGCTCAAGACGCACAGGCCGAGAAAAACAAACTCTTGGCTGAAATCATGAGGAACAAACAATGATCGACAAATACTTAAAACTTCTAGCTTCAAAGATAGATGACAAGGTATCCCAACTCCAGATGTCAATAGCCGATGGCAAGGCTGAAGACTTTGCGGAGTACAAGAAGATGTGTGGGGAGGTTAAAGGTCTACTCACTGCACGTTTATACATCATAGACCTACAAGAAAGAATTACACACGATGACGATGACGAGTGAGATTTCCAATCTCGACATAACCAAGGCCGTGGATTTATCCAAGATCTTGAACACAAAGCCAGAGGAGAAGGCCAAGCAATTGCCCCGACCATCTGGTTACAGAATTCTTTGTGCTATCCCAGAGATAGAGAAAGAATACGGAGAGTCCGGACTCGTAAAAGCGGAAGAAACTCTCATGATTGAGGAAACCCTGACTACTGTGTTATTTGTAGTAGACATGGGCCCAGATTGCTACAAAGACGCAAGCCGGTTTCCAACTGGCCCGTACTGCAAGAAGGGTGACTTTATCTTGATTAGACCCAACTCAGGAACGCGATTGGTCATTCACGGCAAGGAATTCCGTGTGATCAATGACGATTCTGTTGAAGGCGTAGTAGATGATCCTCGCGGTATTCGCCGCAAATAAGGAGCAACATGGCTGAATTTAAATTCCCTGATGAACAGGATGACGTAAAGGTCACCACAGAAGACGATCAAACCGATGAACAGATCATCGTTGATGTAGAAGACAACACGCCTGCGGAGGACCGCAACAAACCTCCAATGGAAGAAAAGGTCAAAGAAGACCTTTATAACGATGAGCTAGAGGACTACTCTACCAAAGTTAGAAAGAAACTAATCCAGATGAAGAGGCTGGCTCACGAAGAACGCCGTGAGAAAGAGAACGCTTTGAGGGAGCAGCAAGAAGCTGTTACTTTTGCTCAGAGGGTGATGCAGGAGAACCAGCGCCTTAAGTCCAATCTTAATAACAGCGAGAAGAACGTGCTTGCCACGGTTCAAAAGGCTGTAGCTATGGAAATGGAGGCGGCCAAGCGCGCTTATCGTGAAGCCTATGACTCTGGCGACACTGATAAAGTGATGGAAGCACAGGAAAAACTGACTCAAGCAACGTTAAAGTCGGAAAAAGTAAAGAATTTTCGTCCACCTGCTTTACAAGAGCAAGAAACTCCTGTACAAATGCAACCACAGCCGGCACCACAGTTCCGTCCCGACCCCAGCGCGCAAGCATGGCAACAGGAAAATCAGTGGTTCGGAGAAGATGAAGAGATGACCAGCTTGGCTCTCGGGCTCCATGAAAAGCTCAAGCGCGAAGGTGTTCAGGTTTCATCACAAGAGTATTATCGAAAGATAGACGCCACAATCCGCAGGCGATTCCCAGAGAAATTTGAGGAAGAAGCGGAACAAAATGAGCGCCCAGTCGCTCGCAAAAGCTCGGTCGTTGCACCGGCTACAAGGTCAACTGCTCCTAAGAGGGTTCGATTGAATCCGTCTGAACTGAGTCTGGCCAAGAAACTTAATTTAACGCCCGAGCAATATGCCAAGGCGAAACTAGAAATGGAGGCCTGAAAATGGCTGAAAACAGAAAACCGCGTGAACTTGAAGATAGATTGATGGCTGAACGTCCTAAACAGTGGCAGCAAGCTGAACTTCTACCTGAACCAGACAAGCACCCGGACTACGCTTATCGTTGGATTCGTGTTGCTAATTTGAATGCAGCTGACCCTCGTAACCTTTCAAGCAAATTGCGCGAAGGCTGGGAGCCAGTTACTTTAGAAGAGCAGCCAAAATTTAGACTGTTAGCCGATCCAGCAAGTCGATACAAAGACAATGTTGAAATTGGCGGATTATTACTCTGTAAGACTCCGAAAGAGTTTATTGATCAACGCAATGCACACTTTGCGAAGATAACTCAATCTCAAACGGATGCTGTGGATAATAGTCTTATGCGTCAGAGCGACCCGAGAATGCCTCTCTTTAGGGAGAATAAGTCCTCGTCTAGCTTTGGCAAAGGTACTTAAATTTTTAGGAGTCTTAAATGGCATACCCTAGCGTTACCCAGACGTATGGCCTGAAGCCAATCAACCGATTGGATGGCTTGCCTTACGCCGGAGCGATCCGTCAAATCCCAATCGCAGCTGCTTATGCAACCGCAATTTTGAACGGTGATACCGTCAAAGTTGATACAAACGGTTACTTAGTAGCTAATAACACATCTAACTCTGGCGACAGCGTTGGCGTGTTGGTTGGTTGCGCGTACACTAACTCTTCAGGTCAGCCTGTTCAGGGTCAGTTCTACCCCGCTTCTACATCAACATCCACAGCTTTGGCTTTTGGTTATGTTGTAGATGATCCCAATGCTTTGTTCAAGGTTGTGGCCAGCAGCGGTCAAACAACAGTGCCTACGGCTTACAGCCGCGCGCTGGTTGGTGCTAACGTTGCTTTGTCCATTAACACTGGTAGCACTATCACTGGTGATTCGTACTATGGTATTGACGGAGCTTCCGCCGGTACTACAGCTACCCTTCCCGTCCGTGTGGTTGACGTTGTGCCTGATACTGCAACTGGCCCTGCCACTGCAACTGCCACGACTTACTACGAATTTTTGGTCAAGTTTAACTTGCACCAATATACTGATACCACTGGTATCTAAGGAGTAAAAAATGGCTATTTCACGCGCACAACTGCTTAAAGAGTTGCTCCCCGGCCTGAACGCTTTGTTCGGTCTGCAATACGCAACTTACGATCAAGAGCACAAAGAGATCTACGAAACTGAGACATCAGAGCGTAGCTTCGAAGAAGAGACTAAACTCTCTGGCTTCTCTGCAGCACCAGTCAAGAACGAGGGCTCTGCCATCGCTTATGACAATGCACAGGAAGCATGGACTGCTCGATACAACCACGAAACCATTGCTTTGGGCTTCAGCTTGACTGAAGAGGCCATCGAAGATAACTTGTATGACTCACTGTCTGCACGTTACACGAAGGCTTTGGCCCGTGCTATGGCTTACACCAAGCAAGTTAAAGCTGCTGCCGTGCTAAACAACGGTTTCAGTGCTAACTACCTTGGTGGTGACGGCGTGGCTTTGTTCAGTGCATCACATCCTTTGATCACTGGCGGTGTTAACAGCAACATCCCTACCACACCAGCTGACTTGAATGAGACTTCCTTGGAGTCTGCAGTCATTCAAATCTCTCTGTGGACAGACGAGCGTGGCTTGTTGATCGCAGCTAAACCCAAGAAATTGGTTGTTCCTTCTTCATTGCAATTCGTTGCTACCCGCTTGCTCGAAACGGAACTCCGTGTCGGTACAGCTGATAACGACATCAATGCGATCAAGAACAACGGTTCAATCTCTGAAGGTTATACCGTTAACCACTTCTTGACCGATACTAACGCTTGGTTTTTGACCACAGACGTTCCTAACGGCATGAAGCACTTTGTTCGTTCACCCTTGTCTAACAGCATGGACGGCGACTTCGATACAGGTAACGTTCGTTACAAGTCTCGCGAGCGTTATTCTTTTGGCTGGTCAGATCCATTGGGTATGTTCGGCTCTGCTGGTGCTTAATCAGCGGCAAAGAAAAAGGGGGCTTCGGCTCCCTTTTTTGTTGCATTGTATTTATTGAAGTGGTATAAACATATTAATCCGGGCTTATCCGGTGCATTAGACAGTCCCGGCTGACGACATACAGACTGATGCACTTAACTTGTATGTAAGGAAACATCATGGCACAAACTACGTTCCAAGGCCCAGTACGATCATTGGGCGGCTTTTATCAACAAGGCCCAGCCGCTGTGGTTGAAGTAACATCTAGTGTTACTTTGAGCCCATCTAGCTATGCTGGTCGCATCATTTCTGTTGGTGGTACATTGGCCGCTAACGTTGTGTTGACTCTGCCTGCAATCAACACCACAGCTAACCCAGTTACATCTGGCCCCGGCCAAGACCCTAACACTGTTAATAACGAAGGCGTTACTTACACAATCTGGGTTCCTACAACTATTGCTACAAGCTCTTTGAAGATTGGTACTAATGGCACTGACAAGTTTGTTGGTTCTGTTTTGTCAATTGACACAGATAGCTCTGGCGCAGCAGTTGGTTTTACAGCTGCATCCAGCAATGACTTCATTAATTTGAACGGCGGAACAACTGGTGGTGTAGCTGGTACATGGATCCAGATCTTTGCAATTGCCGCTAACAAGTACATGGTGACCGGCGTTGTAAACGGCTCTGGCGTTGTGGCTACACCATTTGCAGATTCCTAATCAACCCAAGGGGCTTTGGCCCCGTTTTTAAAGGAGATTGATTATGTCAATGCAATATGACGTTAAATCGTTCCACGTTATGACTGGAACGCCTGCGGGTACAACACAGCGCACTCGATTAAAAGGTGCTGTTGTTTCTAATACATCTTCTGGCACTGCAGCTAATGTATTTTTTGCAAACAATACATACATCAGTGGAACATATAACGTTCCCGGTTCAACAACTTGTACAGTTACAACAACTACTGCGCATGGTTTAACAACTGGTGATCGTGTGTGGCTTGACTTTACATCCGGCTCATCCACAGACAATGCTTACACCGTAACTGTAACCACGACTACAGCATTTACTGTGACTGTTACTTCTGCTACGACAAACGGTAATGTGCGTGTTTACACACAAGGTTTAATGGAAATCGACATTACAAACAGTGTGCCAGTTAATGTGATTGTTCCGGGCGAAGGTATTTTGGCAACATCTGGTATTTTTGTTGGTACTCCTACAAACATTGCTGCAACGGTGTTCTATGGCTGAAGCAAAACAAGCGGTTCTGTCTGGGCGTAAGCTATTCATAGCTATCCCAGCCTATGATGGCAAGATCAATATTAAGCTTGCGTACAACATTGCGGCGTTAATGCCCAAGGCTGTACAGCATGGTATTGCCATCAATATGGGCGATGTGTCTGGGTGCTCAATCATCACTATGGCTAGAAACCAATTGGTGCATGAGTTCCTTAAGTCAGATTGCACAGAGCTGCTGTTTATTGATTCCGATGTAATTGCTACGGCAGATGACGTTCTTCGCCTGATGGCCCAGAGCTCCGGCAAAGACATCACGGCTGGAGCCTACCCCCGTAGAGCTAAAGACCGCTACTTCTTTGCTGATCTGTATTTTAATGAGAACCAAGACCTAGAGTTTGATGGCTCTCTCATGCGCGTAGAGCGCGTAGGCACTGGGTTTATGTTGATCCAGCGTCATGTCCTAGAAGATATGGCCAAGGCCCACTCAGACTGGACGTATGAATTCAAAGGTGAGCAGATCACCGCGCTGTTTGACTTTGCGTTAAAAGATGGAAAGTATGTAGGCGAAGATTACTTGTTCTGCGACAGAGCTCGCGAGCACGGATACAAGATTTACATTGATGTTGACATTAGTTTGCCTCACGTTGGACAAGATACGTTTGAAAACAACTTCAGAGAAGAGGTTGTGATCCCATTGCTTGAGGCAGTTCGTAAGTCCAAACTGAAGGTAGCAAATGGCTAAGACACCAGCATGGCAGAGGAAAGAAGGCAAGAACCCAAAAGGTGGCTTGAACGCCAAGGGACGAGCCTCCGCCAAAAAGCAAGGTATGAATTTGAAACCTCCCCAGCCGGAAGGCGGCTCCCGCAAAGACTCTTTCTGTGCGAGGATGGAAGGGATGAAGAAGAAGCTAACCAGCCCAAAGACGGCAAAAGATCCTGATTCGCGTATCAATAAATCGTTGAGAGCATGGAAATGTTAGATCTCAATACAGTATGGTCGGCCACTCTAACACTGTTAGTGTCGGTTATGGGTTACATCGTGAATGAAAAGTTTCGCGAGTTAAACCGTATTACCATTTTGCTCAACAAAACCCGTGAGGAGGTTGCCCGTGATAACGTTACTCAAGCAGAAGTGGATCGGATTACGAACCACATTGACCAACGCTTTAACAAACTTGAAGCAAAGATTGACCAGCTTATTCAAGCGGGGCGATAATGCCAAGCAAGAGTAAAGCTCAACACAATTTCATGGCCGCGATAGCTCATTCGCCATCGTTTGCTAAGAAAGCAGGAGTGCCCATGTCTGTGGGTAAAGACTTTGTAACTGCCGATAAAGGCAAGAAATTCTCTAAAGGTGGAACTATGGCTAAGAGCGACATGAAAGAAGACATGAAGATGGACATGAAACAAGATAAGTCCATGATGCAGAAGGCCGTGAATAAACACGAAAGCCGTTTGCACAAAGGTCAACCAATGACTAAGTTGGCTAAAGGTGGTTTCACTAAGTCAGCTGATGGTATTGCTACTAAAGGTAAAACCAGAGGCACTCAAATCAAAATGGCCGGTGGCGGCTACTGTTAAGGAGTAAATTATGAAAAATCGTTACCAAGATGGCGGTGAAGTTGATGCCATGGAAGAAGCTAACACCCGGTCAATGCTTACTCCCCGTAAAGTAAGTATTGGTTCTGCCGATGAGGAAGATGAAAAACTTAATAGACGCACAATGGAACGAAGCCGCGATCTGCAAAACCTGATTTCGTCCGGGTCTGATATTGTTGGCAGACCCCAAGATGAAGGTTACAGACCAAATGCAGGTACTGCAAGGGAACGTGCTATGGCCGAAGGCGCTTATGACTCGGGTAAAATTACTGAGTCTGGAGATCAAGGTTTTGGTGGCCCCGGCTCTAGTAGAACCGTAAAAGCTACTCCAAAAGCTTCTCCTAAAGACATGCCTAAAGCACCTAAAGCAGAAGCCCGTGACACTGGTAGTGATATGGCTCGCATGATGAATCGTGCTAAGTCTGCTGAAATGCCTTCAGGTAGCCCCGGTCGTGGTAAATCTGCTGAAATGCCTACTGATTTAACCAAAATGTCGTTAGCAGATCGCGCTAAACAAAGCCGTGAAATGGCTAGAAGTGGTAGCGGTACAACCGATAGACGTTCTGTTGGTGAGCGCATACGTTCTGCTTTAGCTGGTAAAGATCGCGGTGGAAATTCAGTTGATTTTAGTGGCTCTGGAATGGGCATGAAATCTGGTGGCAAAGTTTCTGCATCTAGTCGTGGTGACGGCATTGCCCAGCGCGGTAAAACGCGCGGAAAGATGTGTTAAATCATGATGGCTAGCCGTGGTATGGGTGCTATGCGCTCATCTAAAATGCCCAAAGGTGTACGCAAAGCGCGTAGGGATAACACTGACTTTACAGAATATGCTGAAGGTGGTGAAGTGTGGGAAAAACCACGGCCTAAAGATCTTGGACCATCTAAACCAATGAGTTCTGCCAAAAAATCCAAAGCTAAAGCAATGGCCAAAGCCGCTGGACGTCCTTATCCAAACCTTGTTGATAACATGAGAGCTGCCAAGAAATGACAACTACAGGAACCACAGCCTTTAACATGGAGTTCACTGAGCTCGCTGAAGAGGCGTGGGAGAGAGCTGGCCGTGAAATGCGTACTGGTTATGACCTACGAACAGCTCGCCGTTCTCTTAACCTGATGACCATTGAGTGGGCAAATCGCGGCATCAATATGTGGACAATTGAGACAGGGACTATTACTCTGACTCCGGGACTGGCCACATATGCCCTGCCTACAGATACGATTGACCTGCTAGATCATGTGATTAGGACTCAAGCAAACAACGCATCTACTCAGGCCGATTTGAGTATTACCCGAATTAGTGTTTCTACTTATGCAACGATCCCTAACAAGCTGGTTCAGGGGCGTCCCATCCAAGTTTGGATTCAGCGTCTTTCTGGTGAAACTAATCCTACTGCCGCTGTTCTTGATGGTGCAATTACGTCCACGGCCACAACGATCACGCTTAGTACGGTGGTTGGGTTAGCTGGCTCTGGGTTTATTCGCCTTGGTACAGAAGATATTTACTACACCTATATCAGTGGTAGTGTGCTGGGTGGTGTGTTCCGTGGCCAGAACAACACAACAGCTGCTGCTCAAGCAGATGGAACTGCGGTGTTTGTACCCCAGCTTCCTGCAGTGACTGTGTGGCCTACACCTGATAACTCACAGCAATACCAGTTTGTGTACTACAGAATGCGCCGCATCCAAGACGCTGGCGCTGGTATACAAACATCTGATATGAACTTCCGCTTCCTACCATGTGTAGTGGCTGGATTGGCCTACTACATTGCCATGAAGGTGCCTGAGTTACAAGGCCGTCTGGATATGCTTAAACGGGTCTATGACGAACAATATTCTTTGGCGGCTCAAGAAGATCGCGAGAAGGCTACATTAAGGTTAGCGCCCCGTATAGCGTTTATTGGTGGTGGCACTTAATGGCAACTCCATTTGCATCCGGTAAATATGCTATTGCCGAATGTGATCGGTGTGGCCAGCGCTATAAGTTGAAGCAGTTGAAGATTGAGGTTATCAAGACCAAGCTGTATCAGCTTAAGGTTTGCGAGACTTGTTGGGATCCAGATCAGCCGCAGTTGCAGTTGGGTATGTATCCTGTTTATGATCCGCAGGCTTTGTATCAGCCACGGCCAGACACAACATATGTGACGGCGGGTTTGAATACGGCGGGTAATTTAACAGGTGGTTCGCGAGATATTCAGTGGGGCTGGTACCCAGTTGGTGGGGCAAGAGATTATGATACATATCTCACGCCAAACTACTTGGTTGGAATGGCAAAAGTTGGTACAGTTACGATAACAGTTTCATAGGAGCTAAACATGGCATATACACGATCAGCAGATGGCATTGCTAAAAAAGGCAAGACCGAAGGCACAAATTTGGGCAATAGTGGCCCTAAAGCTAAGACTCAAACTGGCCCCATACGTGGAAATGTTGGCAAAACCAATGCTGACATGAAAAAAATGGGTCGTGGTTTGGCTAAAATTGCAGCACAAAAGCGAGGCTAATATGGCTAAATACAGCAAAATGATGATGGGTAAAGAGGTTGGTGATGCCAAGGTCTATGCTCCTCCACACACCATGAAGGGTGAAAAAGTCGCTCCTAAAGAGAATCCCGGCTCTGGTAAGAACATGAGCCGTGCTGATACAGTAGAAATGACTGTTGGTAATATCAACAAATCCAATGGCGGTGAGCCTAAGACTTCAGGTATTAAGATGCGCGGTACTGGCGCGGCCACCAAAGGTTTGATGTCTCGCGGCCCAATGGCTTGAGGTTTACACAATGGCAATGACTTACGCCCAACTTGTTGCTGCGGTACAGGATTACACGCAGAACACGTTTGACACGACTACGATCAATACAATGATCAAGCAGGCGGAGCAGCGCGTCTATAACACGGTGCAGATTGCCAACTTGCGTAAGAACGTGACGGGTGTATTGGCAAACGGCAATAAATACCTAGCTTGCCCAGAAGACTTCTTGTCGGTGTATAGCCTAGCCATATATCCGTATAACACTACAACAGCTACAGGCACATCTGGGGCAAAGACTGTTGTTGTGGCCAGTGCGAGTGGTATTGCTGTAGGCCAGCAGATTACAGGTTCAAACATTGGGACTAACGCTACTGTTCGTAGCATCAATGGAACTACAATCACACTAACAGTGGCTAATAGCGGCACCGTAAATGGCGCGGTTGTGTTTCAGGGTGACTACTTATATCTTCTAAACAAAGATGTGAACTTCATGCGCGAGGCATATCCACTCAGCGCACAGGTTTCGGAGCCTCGGCACTATGCCATTTTTGGCCCGCAGTCAGCTAACGTAAATGAGTTGTCGTTCATTCTTGGCCCTACGCCAGATGTTAACTACAACGCAGAGCTGCATTACTACTATTACCCAGAGTCAATTTGCACTGCTTTGACCACATGGCTAGGTGATAACTTTGATTCTGCATTGCTCTATGGAACTTTGTGCGAAGCTGGTGTTTACATGAAGAGCGCGCCTGAAGACGGAATGTACAAGATGTACCAAGAACGCTATGTGCAAGCTATGGCTCTGCTCAAGAACTTGGGTGACGGCAAACAACGTGCGGATGCTTACCGCGATGGCCAAGTTAGGGTTGCAGTCTCATGAGTATTGTTCAAACCCAAACGACAAGCTTCAAAGCCCAGCTGTATCAAGGCATTCACGATCTTACGACAGACGTTATCAAGATTGCTTTGTACACGGCCAGCGCGGATCTAAACGAAGCCACCACTGTTTACTCCTCTACCAATGAGGTAGTGGCATCTGGTTACACAGCTGGTGGGTCTATTTTGACGCCTATCACTGTTAATTCTTCGGGTTTTACGGCCTATGTTGGGTTTCCTAATGTGTCTTGGACTGCCGCATTAACAGCCAGATGTGCTTTGATCTATAACGTCACGCAGGGAAATAAGTCTGTGGCCGTGCTGGACTTTGGGTCTGACAAGACTTCATCAACCACTTTCACCATCACAATGCCAGCTAATACCGCATCGGCTGCATTGATCCGTTCTTCTAATTAAGGAGCCTCACATGAGCTTGGACAAATTAACCGTTACCGATAACGTGGCAGCTATTACAAAATACAACACTACGCCAGCAGACCAGATGGCTATGCACGGCACATATCATGCTGTTTGCTACGGTGCTGATGGCCAAATCAAATGGGAAGAGCCAATTGAGAATATGGTTGTGACTGTGGGTCAAAACTTGACCTTGAACACCATTCTTGGTAATGCAGCTGCTGGTGCAGTTGTGATGGGTCTTAAGGGTGTGGGCACTGTAGCGGCTACAGACACTCAAGCTTCTCACCCCGGCTGGTTGGAGGTGGGTGGTACTAACGCTCCTGCTTATGCTGGCAATCGTCCTACACCTTCGTTTTCTGCGGCTGCTGCTGCCAGTAAAACGACATCTTCAGCTGTGTCATTCTCTATGACCAGTACAGGAACTGTGGCGGGTTGCTTTATTAACATTGGTGGTAGCGCAACTAAAGATTCAACTACAGCGACATTGTTCTCGGCTGGTGATTTTTCTAGTTCTAAGGCTGTTGTTAACGGCGACACAATTGCGGTTAATTACACACTAACATTGACTTGATATGGCGTTAGCTTGGGGATCGGGCGCGTGGGGTGATAACGCATGGGGCGGTGGAGAGACTTTCACTGTCAGCGTTACTGATACCCTTGCACTCGCTGAGTCCCAAGCTGCTGGGTTTTTAATTGATGTAAGTATTACAGAGTCGTTGACCAACGGCACTGCGTGGGGTGCGGATACTTGGGGTTCTGGGTTGTGGGGTGGCACGACAGGCATTCAGGATATTCAGACTGTAGCTCTGACGATCAATGTGGATGTAAGTGATTCAGTGGCAATTGCTGATGCTCAGTCTGCCTCTGCGACATTTAACACTGGCGTGGCTGACAGTTTGGTAATGCTTGAGAATATTCAGGCTACTACGTCTTACAACGAAAGTGTTTCTGAGTCGCAGGCCCTTGTGGATACAAACGCGGCGCAGACCAGTTACAACGAGAGTGTTGCGGATTCGTTAGGAATTGTGAGTGTAGAGACAGCGGTTGCTACATTCTTAGGGGATATATCGGAGTCGATTGCTATTGCAGAAGCACAGGTGGCTGTGCTGATTATGACTATCACAGAAACGATAGCAGCAATAGATTCAACAACTGTAGGAACGTATTACACGGAGTTTTTGACTGAATCTGCGGCAATCACAGATACAAATGATGGTGCAGCAAACTACATTGTGAGCCGGTCAGAAACGATGGCAATGACAGAAACAAACGGTGGACGATTTTTGTGGGAAATTATTGATGACACAGAGGTCGCAAACTGGCAAAATATCAGCAATCCGCAAACACCGGGCTGGGGTGCTGTTAATACAACGGAATCGCCCGGTTGGACACAAATTTCTACACAGTAGGAGCATTAAATGGCAAATACGGCACTAATCGGCCTCACGCTACCAGCCACGGGCACACTGTCCGGGCAGTGGGGCGACACAGTTAACAACGCCATCTCGCAGATCGTTGACGTTGCCGTTGCTGGTACGCAGACAATTTCTGCTGATGCTGACATTACATTGACCCTGACTACTGGCACATACGCAAGTACAGGTCTAACGGCTAATAGTTCCCAGTACGCAGTGATCCTGTGGACAGCGGGTGGCACGGCTACCCGAACCATTACAGTCCCTGCCCAGTCTAAGACCTACGTTGTTATTAACAAAACATCTAGCACCCAGTCAATTATTGTTCAGGGCACAACCGGAACAGGCGTTACTGTGGTGGCTGGTACGCGGGCAATCATTGCTTGGGACGGTACTAACTTTGTTAATGTGGGCGGTGGTTCTGCTGCTGGCTCAAATACTCAGGTTCAGTTTAATAGTTCTGGTGCTTTTGGTGCTTCTTCTGCCCTGACATGGGACGGAACAATTCTGTCGGCAACTAGGTTTGCAGGTGCTTTAAACGGCACTGTGGGTGCTACAACCGCCTCATCGGGCGCATTTACAACGGTAACGGCTACAACTCCAATTGCAGCCACATCGGGCGGAACAGGACAAAGTAGTGCGTTTACACAGTATGGTGTAACTTATGCAGCCAGTACAACTGCATTGGCTACTACAGCGGCAGGCACGGCTGGGTATGTATTGACTGCTAACTCTGGCGCAGCACCAACTTTCCAAGCACCAGCGGCTTCAGGCGTAACACAAGCCAAAGCCACAATGATTTCATTTATTTTCGGATTCTAAGGAGCTAACATGGCCAACCCAAATCTTTTAGCCGCGACCACAGCCTCCGGCACGACAACATACTTAACACCCAGCGCAACAACTGCTGTGGTGTTGGTTCCTAATGCAGCTTCTAGCGGTCAGGTCTTTAAGATCAACCAGATCGTTGCAGCTAACGTAAATGGTACTTCGGCAGTAGATACAACAGTGGCTATCTACACTAACGGCGCAGTGGCTCAAGGCTCTGCTCCTAGTAGCGGCACGGCCTACCCGATTGCCTCTACTGTGTCTGTGCCACCTGATGCTTCTTTGATTGTTGTTGATAAAACGTCATCCATCTATTTGATGGAAGGCTCGTCAATTATTGTTACATCTGGTACAGCTAGTGGTATTACCTACACCATATCTTATGAAGTAATTTCATAAACGGAGGCAATCATGTCTCTTAGTAAAGTTGGCGGGATTCTTTCAGCCGGTTTAAACGGCATTAACTACCCTGTCACAGCGGTGGAATACCTTGTCGTGGCTGGCGGGGGTGCTGGTTTAGGTGCGGCTTCTGGTGGCGGTTGGGCTGGTGGTGGAGGCGGTGCGGGTGGATTGTTAACTGCTACTGGATTTTCTGTAACTATTGGTTCAAGCATTACTGTAACTATTGGTGCTGGCGGTGCTGGCGTTTCAGATGGAAATGTTACTGCGGCTTCTGGGGCTAATTCAGTTTTAGCGGGCAATTCAACTATTACGGCTATTGGTGGGGGAGGTGCTGGTGGTTGGAATACTTCTACTGGTGCGTCTGGTGGTTCTGGTGGTGGTTCTATAGGCTATGGAATTGTGTCGGGTGGCGCAGGAACATCTGGGCAAGGATTTGCTGGTGGGGGAAATACCGAAGCAGGCTATGGCAGTTTTGGAAATCCATGCGGGGGTGGTGCTGGTAGTGCCGCAATAACAGGTACAACTAGCATAACGCCAATGCCGGGAACAGGGTTGTGTTCATCAATTACAGGCTCACAAGTCTCTTATGCTGGTGGTGGTCAAGGTGCGCCCCTTACTACACAAATAAGTGTTGCAGGAGGTGGTAGCGGTCAACCTAATTCACCATCTACTGCAGTTGCAACATCTGGACTTGCAAATACGGGTGGTGGTGGTGGTGGAAATCGTAGTTCTCCTACTTTTGGAGGCAATGGAGGTTCAGGCATTGTAGTCATCCGCTACCCATCTTACTTAGCCCCTGCCACATCAACAACTGGATCACCAGAAACTTATGTCACAGGCGCATGGCGCGTGTACAAGTTTGTAGCATCTGGAACAATTACATTCTGAGGATATATGGCACAAGGTCTTTTTACACTCAGACAAGTTAACCAAGCCATTCGTCAAGGCGCATGGTCAGCATTTAATCCACCTCAGTGGGTAGAGTATCTTTGCGTTGCTGGTGGTGGGGGTGCGGCGGCTGGACGTAATGGATTAGGCGGTGGCGGTGCGGGTGCTGGTGGTTTATTGACAGGTATGGTTCCTGTTGTTGCTGGTACTTCTTACACAGTTACTGTTGGCGCAGGCGGTACGGGTGGGGCGACATCTAGTGGTGCTGTTGGAACAATTGGTGTTAGTTCTGTTTTTGGTTCTATATCTACAACTGGCGGTGGATTCGGAAAAGCTCAAACCGATGGTAATACCGCAGGTGCGGCTGGTGCTGGAGGCTCTGGCGCAGGTGGTACAGGTGGAATGGTTACTCCCGGTAGTGGCACGGCAGGCCAAGGAAATAAAGGCGCAGTTGGTTTTGAAGGCACAGGTTACCCCGGCGGCGGCGGTGGCGGCGCGGGTACTACTGGACTAGCCGCAGTAAGTAATGTTGCAGGCAACGGCGGTGCAGGAATTGCGTCAGCTATCAATGGAACTGTTACCACTTATTCAGGTGGTGGTGGGGGCGGTTCTGCTGGTGGAACGGCTGGAACAGGCGGTGTTGGAGGCGGCGGCGCAGGGCAAAATAACGACACTACTGGAACCGCAGGGACAACTAACACGGGCGGCGGCGGTGGCGGTGGCGGGTATTCAGCTTCTGGTAGCGTAGGCGGCGCAGGCGGTTCAGGTATCGTAATAGTCAGATACCCCGGCTCTGTGCAGTTTTACACTGGTGGAACTGTTAGTGCATCTAATGGGTATGTTGTCCATACATTTACTTCATCTGGCACATTAGCCCCAACAACACCTACGTTATTACAAACTCAAATTTTTTATACATCTGGAACATGGACTGCTCCAGCAGGCGCAACTCAAGTTGAATACTTAATAATTGGCGGTGGAGCAGGTGGCGGTGGAGGTCAAGGTGGTGGCGGCGGTGGCGCTGGTGGTTTCCGTACTGCTACAGGTTTTTCAGTGACCGCTGGAACAACTTATACAGTTACTGTTGGTGCGGGTGGAGCATTTGGCGCTGGGTATCCAAGTTATTCACCGCTTAACACTGCTGGCAGTAGTTCTGTGTTTTCAAGCATCACTTCAGCAGGTGGTGGTTTGGGTGGAACTGGAACTGGCCCTGCTACGGGAGTTAATGGCGGTAATGGTGGCTCTGGCGGTGGTGGTGGCGGCCCTTCTGGAAATCAAACAGGTGGCTCTGCTTCCCCTTCTGGACAGGGAAATGCGGGTGGAACTGGAATTACGACTAGCACTTATGCTGGTGGTGGTGGAGGAGGTGCTGGAGCGGCAGGCGGTAACGCCGCTGGTTCTGGATATACCCCGACTCCCGGCAATGGGGGTGTTGGATCAACTTCTTCAATTTCTGGCACATCAACATACTATGCAGGTGGTGGTGGTGGCGGTGTTGATTTGCGTTATGGCAGTGTGGCAGGTTCTGGTGGTAATGGAGGCGGAGGCGCTGGTCAGGCTGGCGCGGCAAATGCGACATCTGGAACCCAAAACACAGGCGGTGGTGGAGGCGGTGCTTCTTATGACAACTCCGCTCCCTATATCTTTAATTCAGGCGCAGGCGGCTCTGGCATTGTGATTATTAAATGGAGTTGACATGAGTTCTACACTTTTGGGCGGCTTCCTTTCCGCAACCTTTAACCCTTTATCTGGTGCGCCTACGACTGTTGAATATCTAGTGGTCGCTGGTGGCGGTGGGGGTGGAGGTGGTATTGGTGGTGCTGGCGGTGCTGGTGGTTTATTGACTGCGGCATCCTTTGCTGTTGCTTCTGGCTCTGCTTTAACTGTAACTGTTGGTGCTGGCGGTGCTTCAGGTTCAGGCTCTGCCGCTGGAGGAAATGGTGTTAACTCTGTTTTCAGTTCTATTACTGCTACTGGCGGTGGAGGCGGTGGGCCGGGCCAAGTAGCGGGCGCAATTCCTGCGGGTAATGGTGGTTCTGGTGGAGGCGCTGGGTTATTTGGTGCGATAGGCACAGGTACTAGCGGCCAAGGTTTTAATGGAGGCTCTTACTTTAACGGCAGTGGGTATGGCGAAGGTGGTGGTGGCGGGTCTGGCTCAGTAGGCATTACAGGAACAGGAAGTGCTGGTGGCGGTGGAGGAACTGGAACAGTTTCATCAATTACAGGCGCACGAGTATTTTATGCTGGTGGTGGTGGAGGCGGTGCTTATGTAACAGGTTTAGCATCAGTTGTTGCTGGTCTTGGTGTTGCTGGAGGTGGAAATGGAACTGTAGATAACACAACGGCTGGTTCAGCAACTGCAAACACAGGTTCTGGTGGAGGTGGCGGTGGGTATGCAACTGCTCCGGGTGCTAATGGCGGCAATGGCGGCTCTGGCATCGTAATCATTCGTTACCCTGCGACACAATCACCACCAACTGCAACAACAGGTTCACCACAAATCAACTACGCAGACGGGTGGCAAATATACACATGGACAAGTTCTGGAACTGTGACATTCTGATGGAAACAAAGACCTGTACAAAATGCCAAACTGAGAAATCAGTTGACTTGTTTCATTTGTGCAGAAACAAACCTATAGCCGTTTGCAAAGAATGCAAGAAGGCTTATGGTCGTCAATATTACATTGACAACAAAGAAACAGTCAAAGTTAAACGTGCGGCTTATCAAAAAGCACATTTAGCAGAGCAATATGTTCACAACCAATCTTGGCGTAAACGCAATGTAGAAAAGGTGCGTGAAGCAGGTAGACGGCAATATGCGGCAAACATTGAACATCGTAGGGCAATTAAAAATGCTTGGAAGTTGCAAAATCCTGAAGCAATTAAAAGTGCTTTAGAGCGTTACAGGCTTAATCATTTGCCAAAAATGGCTGAAAAATCACACAAACGCAGAGCAAAGTTGCGTGGCAATGGTGTGTTTCAGGTGACTGAAAAAGAACTAATCCGCTTGTACGCATCACCATGCGCTCACTGCGGGACTATGGAAAATGTGACAATTGACCATATCATTCCTGTTGCTCGTGGTGGTAGACACAGCATCGGAAATCTGCAACCATTATGTTTATTTTGCAACTCCAGTAAAAACGCCAAAACAATGGCGGAATGGAAATATTCTTTAATCACCGAAAGGACTGAAAATGGCGCACTACGCACATATAACTAATGGCATCGTAGATCAGGTAATTGTGATTGATGCGGAAACTCTGGCTCTTGGACACTGGGGCGATCCCTCAGAATGGGTACAAACGAGTTACCGAACACAGGGTGGTCAGCACCCTGAAGGTAGACCCCTCCATAAAAATTACGCAGGAATTTCATATTCATGGGATGGCACAGGCTTTGCCCCGCCACAGCCATTTGCATCTTGGACTAAGAACGCTGAGACATATTTGTGGGAAGCCCCTACACCTATGCCTGTAGTTGAAGGTAAACGCTTTAACTGGGATGAGCCAACATTGTCATGGGTTGAAGTAACTCAAGGAGCCTAACGTGGCCCAATATAGCGGCATATTTACGCTGTCTCAGGCAAGCCAAGCCATTAAGGACAACAACTGGACAGGACTGTTTCCACAGAATGTGGAGTATTTGGTCGTTGCTGGTGGTGGGTCAGGTGGTTCTGCGGCTTCAAATTATTTTGGTGTTGGTGGAGGTGGTGCTGGTGGATTACTTGCAGGTTTTTCTGGAATTACTGTTGGCACTCAACTTTGGGTTACTGTAGGCGCTGGCGGTGCGGCTGTATCGTCTAATAGTGTAGGTAATAACGGCAATGCTTCTGTTTTGATTGCATCATCTTCAGGCGCAAGTACAGGCAATATTGTTGCTTCTGGAGGAGGAGGAGGTGCTACTGGAGCAAATGCGGCTTCTGCGGGAGTTGCTGGTGGTTCTGGCGGTGGCGGTACTGGTGGCACAACTGTGGGTGGCGTAGCGGGTTCTGGCATATCAGGACAAGGCAACACTGGTGGTAATGGTGGCTTTGATGGCAGTAATCTTTCTGGTGGCGGTGGAGGCGGGGGTGCAGGAACTATTGGACTTGTAGGCGGTTCTGGTTCTCTTTCAAATGGTGGAAATGGCGGTGCTGGTATTGCTTCTGCAATTACAGGTACTGTCACTACCTATGCTGGAGGTGGAGGTGGTGCGGCTTATGGATTTACAAGCGGTTCTGGCGGTACAGGCGGTGTAGGCGGTGGGGGTGCAGGTGGTAAAACTTATTCTGCAGTAAGAACCGCAGGAACAGACGGAACTGTCAATACGGGTGGTGGCGGTGGTGGCGGTGGTGTATCAGGTGCAGGCGGTAGCGGTATCGTAATCCTCCGCTATCCAGACACATTCATAGCCGCAACAAGCACAACAGGTTCACCAAC
>JAUKPQ010055103.1:0-26791 GCA_032273045.1 Chloridella minuta | reverse complement strand
CAGTGTACCAGCCCATGTGGCAAGAAAGCGAATTAGTGGCCAAGAAAGTGTTGTTGGAAAACTTCCGATTGCCCAGCATGAAAAATGCCCTGTACTACCACGCTGATTATGTAAACCCCAACTGGCGCAAGCCTCGAATTGACCAAATTGGTCGTCACATCTTTTATGGAGAAAAAATATGAATGCCTGGCCCTTTAACCTGCAAGTGATCCGTGATTTTTTGAACAACCATTTGCACAAGATTTCAGCAGACACCCTGGGCTGGTTGGCAGCCATTGTGTTGCACTGTGCCACAATTCCCAGTTTGCTGGCCTTGATGACTGGACTGAGTGATCGAGTGCCCAGCCTGGACGTGGTGGCATTTCTCTGGGCAGGCCTGGTCATGCTGTTCCTGCGAGCCATTGTGTTAAAAGACACCCTAAACATCATCACAATTGGCTTGGGGTTTATAGTGCAGGCCGGGCTCATGGCTTTGATCCTGTTTAGGTAATACTTCAGTAGTATTGACCGGAAATTGCAATCATGCTATAATAATGGCATGATTACACACAAACAGACCTGGCGAGCCATCCGCCCCAGCGATGGCGCAGAATTTGCATTCAGCCCTGACGGAATCATGTTGGTTCGTCGTGCGGCAATTGAAATCTCTGCGAACTGCCCCCGAGAGTATCTTGCAATCATACAAAAGTGCGTGGACACAGGTTGGATACAACCTGTGGCCTATGTCAAAGACAACGAATACATGTGGGAGAAACTGCAATCATGACTATGCATCTTGAAGGCCCTTGGCTCAGCATGGGCGGTAAAAAGCGCGGCAAAGTAAAGTTTCGCAACGCCGAAGAGGCCAAGCGAGCCCGCGAACTTGATGAGTCGTGGAAGGAACTGCTGAAACGTCAAGGCGTTGAAGCAGAACAAAAGCGGCAGTCTCGTGCCATGAAAGCACCCCCACTGGACTACAAACTGTCTACTCCTGTGGGTCGTACCAATACCAATCACATTCCCAGCCGTGACACAGGTGGCAACGCTACCTTGGCCGCGCCCAAAGTGTACACAGGTACCAAGGTCAAGGGCATTGCCACAATGCACAAGTCAAATGCTGTGCCAGTGTTCTCTGACGAGGAGGCTGTGGAGATTTCAAGGATGCGCCGTGGCTAACCCTAATCGTTGCACTTATTATTTTGAACTACTAAAGGATCGTGGTGATGGCATAGATTCTTGGAAAGCCGGTGTGTATTCATCCCCGGGTTACATGGGTGCATGGCACGGCAGGCAAAGTAGACTGTCATACAGCAGTGATAGAATATGGTGCCAAGGCCCTCAAGGCGGTGTCAAAATTGTAAAAGATAGAACAACCTGGCTGTACGGATACATCACAAACAATAAAACAGCAATGAAACAGTTCACCTGGATCAAACTGTCAGCACGGCCCTTGGAGATGAGATGAGCACTTACTACGGCGTCGCTGGTGATGTTGTATGGAAACTGCGATGGTACCCTGTGTACCCTTTAGAAAAAAACTGGTACCATCAACCCAAGCTCATACGTGAAAGTGAACAGGTGTGGTATCAGGGCCCACGTGGTGGTGTCAAGTTGGTCAAAGACAGCAAGATGGAACCTTGGAACTGGAATCGCTGGTCCACATATCTGCGCCGGGATTCGGAAAAAATGAAACAGTTTGTGTGGATCAAACTACAAGCACGGGCATTGAAACAATCATGACATTACAAGCAGTGCCTGGTGGGTGGGTCAATGTTGAGGTCGAAGTTCCACGCCCTTTTATACACCTGAGCACCGGCAAAGTATATGGCGCACGGTATTACACTGCGGAACCTGTGGGCGGCAACTGGTGGGAAATGGAAACATGGTGCTTTGACACATTTGGTAATCCAGGCGCGAGTATATGGAACGCCAATGGTGTACCAGAGCCACTGCAACGTTGGTACATGAACAACAGCAAGTTTTGGTTCCGTGATGAAGCAGATAGAACTTGGTTTGTATTGAGGTGGGCATGAAAAATTTATTAGCGATATACTTTGTGTTGAGTTTGCAAGGCTGTGCCACAGCCTTTGCAGTGGCCGACGTCACTGGTGCCACTGTGGTGTACGCAGGCAAAACTGTGGTCAATACCATTGACGCCATCACCCCGGACATTGTGAACAAAAAGAAATGAGAAAGTACCACAGCGAAGGCGGCACACAGAATCCTGATTTTCCATATCAAGTGCGTGTGCAAAGGTTCACTCCTGACATGTTTGAATGGTGCGAAGCCTATGATGATCAAGGTGACACAATGTGTAGGTATCATGTGAAATGGAACATGTATGACAGTCACAATGAATATGATCGTGCGACATTTGAGCAACAAGCACCAGCCATAATGTTTGCATTGCGATTTGGATCAGCATGAAAAAGAAACGTTTATTAATTTATAGAGGAGAACTTATGGAACACCCATTGAGCTGGGAACAGCAAGAAGTGTTTAGATTGTTGAAAGCACAGCCCGGCACTGCCTATCAAGAAAGTGACGAAACTGGGCGGACCATTTTTAGGGACTGGGTACGTAGTTTGCTGGAAGTGAGTGAAATCACTGTAACATTTGTCAAAGCAGATGGCAGCATACGTGACATGCGATGCACCTTGGATCTTGACAAGATCCCGCCTCAACCACCACGTCAACTCAATAAAGCGCCTGTGGATGGTATTGTTCGAGAAGACCGGGAAATAGCGGCGCTGACCAAGCCTGAAGAATCGCACACTCAAAAAGTGTTTGATCTGGATGCAGGTGCCTGGCGCAGTTTCCGTTACGATCGGCTAAAAAAGGTCACAGCCAGCATGAGTTTTGAATAAGTAATAGTATCACTTTAAGGAAACGCATGGCAGCAGATTTAAAAATCAAATATGTAGTAGACTCAATTGAGGGCAACTCATTAAGTACCAGTGTCACAGGTCCAGATCAAGGTTGGGTAGAATATTGCAACCAACATGGACAACTTGTTTATGCTGATGCTGTCAGCGAAGAATTTTACAAAAAATGTCATCAACTAGTTATCAGTACAATCTCTAAGATAGCCTCAGAAGATAACAAAAAAAATCTAGGATTTGTGAATCACCTCAGTAACATTTTAGTAAACGACGAATTTATATTTCCTATGTTTGGAGTTATCCCCAAGACCGGCTCAGAACCTGAAATTACTACAGGCCTCACAAGAATGATTGCTAGTATAATGAATGGACGTACTGCTCGTGAATTAAAAACAGTGATGTTTGTGCCCAAAGGTCAGACAGCAACACAATTGGAAAATGTCAAGCCATTAACCAGCACCAAGAATTTTGAAAAAATATATGACCTAGCAGATATTGATTATGAAATCAGCATGTCAGACTGTGTGGCTGGTGATATGAGCGAGTTTAAATTTGATCGAAGTGTGCTCAAATACTCAATCTATGACAAAAAAGATCAGGCGTTACCGCATACACAAATAGGATCCAACATTTCAAGTTTTTGGGGAAGACACATTAAAAACAACAAAATTTTGTTGAATATTAGATGTACGCCCGAAGTAGAAAAATTAATACAACCTAGTACAATTTTTGATTATAGCATAATTCACGAAAAAATTGATGAATGGCAATGGAGTTATGGAAAAATTCTAGGTGCATACAGAAAAACTGAAACTCCATTGGCCTATGATGAATCCCAACTTCATCTTTGGTTATACGATGTAACCGAACCAGTGCATTTGGATTTACTATTATGCTGGATGACTGGACAGTATACTTGCAGTCATACTAAGAATAAAAAAGCCTTGTTTTTTGACACCTCCAGTGATGTGACCAGCATGCAGGTTGTCGGCGACTGGGTCAAATAATGGCCAAAGAAGAAACAATCAGCATGGAGGGTAAGGTACAAGAGATTCTTCCCAACGCCATGTTCAGAGTATTGTTGGATGATGTCAACACAGAAGTAATTGCATATCTCTCAGGAAAAATGCGCACACACAATATCAAGGTGTTGTTGGGCGATAGAGTTGCCATGGAGTTCAGTCCCTACGATTTAACTCGTGGCCGCATTACCCGACGCAGATAAATATCTGTATGGAACTAAGAAATCATATCAATCTAGTAGAAGCCAGCACAAGACCGGCCAAGTTAGAAACTACCCCTTTGCCTTATGGTCCCAAGGATCTAGCACCTGTTATGAGTGCTGAAACCATTGACTATCATTTTGAGCATTTAGCCAAAGGCTATGCCAAACGTTACAATGCTGGAGAAGGCAATGCGGATTTTAATCGTGCTGGTAGTTTTTTACACAACAAATTTTTCCCACAACTGCGCCCGGTAAAAGGTGCCAATAGACCACGTGGTGCTGTACTTGCCTTGATTGAAGAGCATTTCAAAACTTACGAAGATTTTAAAGAAGCAGTAAAAGAAAAAGCTATGAAGATACAAGGCTCAGGTTGGGTGTATTTGAGCACCGGTGGCGAAATCAAAACCATTGCCAACCATGCTGTACGTACAGATATATGCGTGTTGATTGATTGGTGGGAACATGCATGGGCGTTGGATTACCAAAGCGACAAAGAACGTTACCTAGACAACATCTGGAAAATAATAGATTGGGACGTTTGTAACCAACGTCTGTAAGGAGTCAGCATGTGGAGATATCTGTGGGTATTCATACCCGTTGTAGCACATGCAGACATGAGCGAATGTGTAAACATTGCTGACCAAAACAAGAAAAATTACTGCATGGCTTCGTATAGCGGGAGTGCCGCATTTTGCGATAAAATCAAAAGTTACGAAGCAAGAAGCCAATGCATGAGAATGGTAATTGCCAAACAAAGGCAAGCCACTTATCAAACACCTCGACCACCCACCAAGGAAGAAACAAATGAATCTACAACCAGCAGCCATTGACAAATTAAAAGAGCTTGTTGCTGAAGAAGGCAATCCCAACTTGATGTTGCGTGTGTTTGTGCAGGGCGGCGGATGTTCGGGATTTCAATATGGCTTCACATTTGACGAAGCCAAGAACGAAGATGACTTTGACTTTATTTACGATTCTGTGAAAGTTGTTGTAGATGCCATGAGCATGCAGTATCTGCAAGATTCAGCAATTGATTACAAGGAAGATGCCATGGGCGCCAGCTTTGTGATAAACAATCCGCAAGCAGTGTCAACTTGCGGATGTGGCAGTAGTTTTTCTATTTAAATTTTTAATATTTTTACTACAAACTGATTTTTTTGTGGGCTACGAATTACACCCATGAGTTGATTTGCATTTAATTCTGGATGAGTTTTTTCATCCAGACGATGGATATTGTTGTGATCTATATCATAGAATCTATATTTTTTAAACAAATTTTGAACAAAACGCGGGCAGATACTCATGCTCATTGCTACACCAGGACATTTTCTATCCCCGCCACCAAACGGTATATAGGTATTTTTGTCAAAGTCTTTGACACCTTTGCTGAATCTGCTGGGGTCAAAGTCAAAAGGACGATCCCAATTTTTAGAATTTCTATGAGTCTCAGTAATTGATATCACAGTTTGTTTTTTAAAATGAAATGGGCACTTGCTTTTTTCTGAATATCCTATTACATTAATTGGTGGCTGCAATCTCAACATTTCCATATAACAATATCGAGCATAGTCAATGTCTGCCACAGCATGAAATACATGTATAGAGTGTTCTACACACAGTGCATACACAGTCCAAATTGTAGAAATAGCCAAGTTATCAGCGTTAAAAAATATAGCCTGTAATTCGCCTAGTGCTTCTTTATGTGAAATTCTACCATCTGCTTCCATTTCTTTGATTTTTAAAAACCAACTATTGGGTTTTACTTCAAGGTAGTTGTAGAGTTTTTTTGCCACTTGATCAAATATTTGATTCTTTTCCTTCATAATAGGACTGAACCAGTTTTTAACAAATGTTGGCAACGGTATAGAACTCAATGCTACTAATTTTCTCGGAGATTCTTCCAGTTGATCGGCTGTTTTAATTGATGTCAGTATTTCTTCGACAAATTCAGTATTTTTAACATTGATGCCTAAAAAATGTTCTAGTAATCCAATGGTCATTGATCTTTTGATTATGTCTTGAAGATCAATCGATTGATTGTTGCTTGCATGCAATATTGATGCACACTCGTTCCATGCTTCGATAAAACATTTTTCATACACTTGATTGTTTAAATATTTTTTGAGTTCAGATCGTTTTATTAAAGATTTGTGTTCTGGCAACGATACTATGGATTCTCCGAGTCCAAGATATGCTGCCATTTGTCGTGAAGAATTAGATTTTATAAAAGTTGGTTTTTGAAATACGTTAGAAATTACATCAGGATCACAAGTCAATGAAAATTTTGCCCCAGTTGCTGTGGTACCATTGATAGTTCGATTATCACTTGACAAAAGATCACTCACCGGCGAATTTTTAATAAATTTCCTACCATCACAATCGATTTAAAGATTGCAAATATTCCAACCAATGAAACTTGTTTTACAATGCCAACTGGTTTTTGTTTTGCACCAAACTTACGTTGCCACACACCCACTACTTTGCAAATTGGCATGCCTGCAATAGACAAACAACGACCAACCAAGTTGTCTTGATCAAGTATATCCATTTTGTAAGCCATGTGTTCTGCCCAAGGAGTAGCAATATCTTTGGCCCAGGCTATTGCCCAACTTTGAATTTTTGGTCCACTACCGCCATTCATCCAATCAACTACTATCTCTGCCCAGGCTCTATATCCATAGTACACATCTGGGCGGGATTCAACTAATTTAGCACCAAACAGTTGGTCCGCAGAATAAATGTTTTCAGGCAGCATGCCCAATTCGTACAATTTAGTACAGATGATTTTACCGCCAGTTCCACCAGTTCCACCAGTTCCACCAGTTCCAGTACCAGTTGCGCCAGGGGCACTGCAAGTAGCACCATTAGTAGCAACGCAGCCAGGCTGACCAGTTGAAGGAGCTCCTTTGTTATGAACAATGAGATTGTTGGCAATGTAGGTGTTGTTTCCGTTAAGAGCAAAATTGTAAATCATTTGAGATTGATCTTGATCTTGATATTCTTCAATTGATGTTATTTCAACTCCAGTGCCGTCATGAGTTTCAACGACATCTCCTACTTGATACTGCCCCACAGTCATGTTATATTTGTTGTAGGTCATGTCAGGATCAAATGAACACCATCCCTGGCCTCTTATCCACACTGGGTGATCGCTAGTCATAAACGGGATACCATGATTGAATGCCATTATCGTGGCTCCAGTTTCTCCCAGGGTGGGTCTTAAAAATTCTAGTACTGTATTGTGTGAATCATCTTTGCCCAGCACAACATCACCTAATGCAACATCTTCAATGTTTTTATATGATCCGTCGGCCATGGTTATTTGTGTGCCAGCCACAAAACAACAGCACCATTGAATGCTGTCATAAGTTTTAGGTGGTGGTGGTGGAAGTGCTCGGTGATCTGCGGGTCTTGCCAACAAACCAAAATCATCTGACTGTGGTTCAAATGTAGGAACAAACGTGCCCACAACTGGTTCCCATGTGCCAGCCTCATTTACATACATGCCATCAATTTGTTTCCACACGCCGTCAACATTGACAAAAATAGTTTTGACTTCTTGCCAGCCGTCAGCAGTTTTTACTCTAGGACCAAAACTGTTGAATATAAACACCGCACCACCGTGTTTGGCTTGTAGTTCTCCTGGTGATGCTCCGTGTCCAACGTCGGGTAACAAGTTATAATAAGGTCCTTGGAATGCAACATTAACGGTGGTGGGATCAATCACCGTGCCTGTGGCCACAGGATTTAAATACCCTATTCCCAAAGAACCGGCTTGTCCGTAGTTGTCGCCTTCGCTGCTGTATCCATTTGATCCTGCACCTGCTGGTCCGCCTGGTCCGCCACCGCCACCACCAGCACCGTCGGTGTAAAAATCTCCTTGATTCTGACCAGCCTGGCCAGATGAAATCCCGGCAGCGGTTTGTCCTCGTGGTCCAGGTGCTGTAGAGTCAGATTGACCGGTTACGCCATTACCAGCGCCGCCGCCACCAGCTCCACCTACCGCCACTGCAATCAATGTTTCATTTACTGTTTTAGGATTCAACACTAATGTGGTGGCACCACCTGCGCCACCACCACCACCAGAACTTCCCGAAGGTCCTGCTAGACCACCAGATGCACCCGACCAACTTTTACTAATAACAACAGCCACGCCGCCAATGATATTAGGATCACTTTTGGTAGCAAAAAATGATACGGTATGATAACCTTGCGTCACAGTGTAATCTACAGTGTACGCAGTGTTGTATGAAGTAGTACCTGGTGTAGTATACACCAGAGTACCGTCGATGTTTAGAGTAGCAGTGTTGGCAGCCGACATTTGAATTTGATATGAACCTGTATAAGGAAAATACACGTTGGCATAAGTTCTATTGCAAGATGTTGCTTTGGGATCGTACTCCCACATAGAATAATCACTCATTAGATTACTATATGTTCCAACAGCAAGACTAGCACTTGGAATAAACAAAGGGGGTGAAGCAACAGTGCTTCTGGTGTCAAATATGTTTCTTACAAGACCGCCGCCACCGCCGCCACCACTTGAAGTACTAACTATTCTGAGTCCCACTCCCCATCGTCCATAACTGGCTCCAGCATTGGCATTGGCCACAATACGTACTGTATGAGTTCCTGCAGCAAGGTTTGCAATAAATGGCACACCACCAGACTCTTGTGTTCTCCAACTGTCAAGTCCAGATTCAAACAGCAGTACATCATCAACATATATTTTGGCTTCATAATATGCAGCAACGTTGAACAAATAATCAACGCTAAACGGAAAGGCCACATTGTAAGTGTGATCAAAATTCAAAGTGTTGGCAAGATTTGTGGTGCTGCCATTTAATGCTGTACCAGTATTCCACACTCCTGTTTGATTCAAAAACTGTGACCAAGTAGAGACATAAGTGGCACTGGCTGCTGGCAGTGGTGCAGTGCTTCCATCGGGCACAGCGGTACGTGTGTCAAAGATTGTTGTAAGCAAATCATTAACGATACTACTAGCTCGACCACTCCATCCACCAGAACCCACAGCAATCTCAACTACATCGCCGGGATTGGCTGTGAATTCTGCAGATACATATCCACCACCTGTGCCTGCACCACCTAGTTTTGTACTTTCGTTGCCACCTGATCCGCCACCAGCTCCCCAAAGGTATGCCTGCACAGTTTGTGAATACCCAGCGACCGGAAAAGTCAGCGTTTGGCGTGCCGACGTCATGCTCAAAGGTCTAATTAATGTTGTCATTGTTTATGTTACGATTTGATACCAAATGTCCCCGGTAACTCCGGTAATATTGGGCCCTGTTGTGCCAATATAACGTGTCCCATATCCATTGGAAGTGGTAGCAATAGTAATGGTTCTATCTGAACTGAGATCGCCACCACCAGTTAGTCCCCCGGTGCCGGTGATGGTTCTAGTGTTGGGCGGCACAGCAAGATTGGTTCTAGCGGCGGCGGCAGTGTTTGCACCTGTGCCACCATCTGCCACAGCCAATGGTGTGATGCCAGAAACAGCACCACCTGTTATGGCCACTGAATTGGCATTTTGCACACTCATAGTGCCCACTGTGGTGGTAGCACCTGTGGCCAGTCCAAGATTGTTTCTTGCATCAGCGGCATTGCTGGCTCCTGTACCGCCATCGGCTACTGCCAAGTCTGTTATGCCAGTTATACTCCCCCCAGTGATGCTTACTACATTGGCATTTTGTGTGGCTATACTGCCCAGGCCTAAATTATCTCTAGCCAATGTTGGGGTGCTGGCTCCTGTACCGCCATCGGCTACTGCTAAGTCCTGAATTCCTGTTACAAAACCACCAACAATTTGCACCGCAGTGGCATCTTGAAAAGCCATGGTACCTAGATTGTTTATGTTATTGATTACAAATTCTGTGCTGGCAATTTGTGTGGTACTAGTACCATTGGCAGCAGTAGGCACTGTGGGAATGCCTGAGAATGAGGTGCTGACTTTTTCATTTTGCACAAATTCTGTGGTGGCAAGTTGTGTGGTACTGGTACCATAAGCCGCTGTGGGTGCTGTGGGAATGCCATTGAATGCTGGACTGTTGGACACAAATGCTGTGGTAGCAATTTGCACAGTGTTAGTACCTGCTACTGCTGTGGGTGCTGTGGGTATTCCTGTAAACGCTGGTGAAATTTTTTCGCCTTGCACAAATGCCGTGGTAGCAAGTTGTGTGGTACTGGTGCCTGCTGCCGCTGTGGGTGCAACAGGAGTACCTGTAAACACAGGGCTAACCTTGTTGTTTTGCACAAATGCTGTGGTAGCAAGTTGTGTATTGTTGGTCAAAACTGTGGCTGTGGGTGCAGTAGGTGTTCCAGAGAATACTGGTGAAATTTTTTGCAATTCTACATAATCTTGGCTGGCCAAAGCAGTCCAGGTATTTCCAGTATTATATGCGCTGATAATATCACTGCTGGAATCATACCAAAGTTGTCCCAAAATAGGTTGTGTTGGCGCTGTGCCGTTGGCAAAGTTTTCCAACAAATATACATAGTTTTCGTTTTGGTAGTCCCCATAGTTGGTAACAGCACGACCTACCAGTGCAAGATCTGTGGCAGTGGTGTTGACTGTGCCGTCTCCCACAACTGCCACAATTTGTCCGCGAGTATTATTGATGATGTATGACATTGATCGCTCCGATTCCCAGTATTTAGCGGCATACAAAGTTTTGGTAAATACTCAACTGGAACACTAACATGGCACAAGAAATTATCAACATCGGGGCAGTGGCCAATGACGGCGCTGGAGATCCTTTACGCACTGCATTTACCAAAACAAACAACAATTTTAGTCAGTTGTTTGCAGCAGGTGGTGTGTCGGGTATTTCAAACGGCACTAGCAATATCAACATATTAAACAGTGGCGCTATCTTAATGAGCCCGCAAGGGGTAGCCAATGTGATCACGGTCACTGCTACAGGTGCCACAGTCACAGGAACCTTGGTGGGCAACACCACAATCAGTGCTGTGGGCAACGTCATAGCAGGGCAGTTTTTCATTGGCAACGGATCACAATTATCGGGGGTAGTATCAACCGCAGCGGCTGCACTGATCACCGGTAATACACTGAGTTCCAACGTGGTCAACAGCAGTTTGACCACAGTGGGTACGCTGGGTACACTCAGTGTTGTGGGCAATGTGCGAGGCGGCAATTTGGTCACTACAGGTGCAGTGGTTGCATCCGGAGATGTGTCTGGTACAAATTTCAACGCAGGATCCAACGTCAATGCATCAGGCAATGTCACCGGTGGCAATGTCATAGTTGTGGCAGACATATCAGCAGGCGGCGCAATCAGCGGTGTGGGCAATGTCAGCGGTGCCTACTTCATTGGCAACGGATCACAACTGTCAGGTATTGCAGTTAGTTCAAATGCAGCATTGTTGACTTACAGCACATTGAGTAGCAACGTTACAATCAGCAGTTTACAACAACTTGGTACACTAAACTATTTGAATGTTGCCAATGCATTGGGTGGCAATGGTGCTATTAATTCCAACAGCATTTCTGCAGGAACAACTATTGTTGCTACGGGCAACATAACTGGTGGAAACATAAACACTGGCGGCATAGTCAGCGCCACAGGCAATGTTACGTCAGGTGCGATTGTTTCTGCACTTGGCAATATTTCCACAGCAGCCAATATTGCTGGCGGCAATATTGAAATAGCCACACAAATTAATTCTTTGGGTGTTATTACTGCAACAGGCAATGTGACCGGTGGTAATATTCGTACAGGCGGTGTGGTCAGCGCTACCGGCAACATCATTGGTGGCAACGTACAGGGTGGTGCCAATGTCAATGCCACTTTGTTCACTGGCACCACAGTTTCAATGTCTGCCAATATCACTGGAGGCAACTTGGTCACCTCTGGTTTGGCCAATGTGGCAGGACGGGTAGAAGCAGGCAACATACTAACATATGGCACAATTACTGCCAACGGCAACGTTACGGCTCCTAATTTTATTGGCAATGTAGTTGGTAATGTCACTGGTAATTTGTCAGCGCCTGGTTCTAATACACAAGTTGTGTTTAACGATAGTGGAACAGCCAATGCCAACGCCAGTTTGACATTCAACAAAACTACCGGTGCACTCACAGCGGCTGGTACCATAACTGGTGGCAATGTCAGCACAGCAGGCACACTCAGTGTGGGCGGCAGTACTATTATTGCTGGCAACTTGACTGTGAGTGGCACAACAGAATATACCAATGTATCTACTTTGGCCATACAAGATCCTATTATCAGCATAGGTCGTGGCGCCAACAATGCAGCATTGTTGAGCAGTGATGGCAAAGATCGAGGCGAACAACTGTATTATTTTGCTACGTCAGAAAAATCATCGTTTATTGGATACCAATCCAGCACTGGCAATTTGATTGCCGCAGTGCAGGCCACAATTACCAACGAAGTAGTAACGGTCAACAGTTATGGGACATTCCAAGTAGGCACATTGGCAGCCAACACTGCGGTATCTGCTGTGGGCAATGTGACCAGTGGCAATGTGATATCTGCTGGTCTAGTGCAAGGTGCAAGTTTGAGTGTCACAGGCAACACTGCCACAGTGACCACAGCCAACTATCAAATTGGCTACAGAGACTTACCACAGATCACCACATTTGGCACATTGGTTGCAGACGCAGGCGGCAAACACTACTACGGTTCGGGCACTATTACTATCCCGGCCAGTGGTACACTGAATTTTGCTGTGGGCACTGCAATATTGATCATTGCCAGCGCTAGTACCACAATCTCCAATGCTGCTGGCGTTACATTGATTCAAGCAGGTACAGGATCCACAGGTTCTCGTACATTAGCACAATACGGTGAAGCCAGCTTGGTCAAAGTGGCCTCAGACACCTGGTACATCTCCGGATCGGGGTTGAGTTAATGACTGGTATTGTAGCCGCTATATCTGGCGGGTTGGCTGGACTTAACTATGCAGCAGGTTTGTATGGACCTGCAGGTGCCGACCCATTGCCTGCCACAGCCAGTGGTACCAGCATAGGCGGCAGTACAGTAACCATCAATTATACCTGGATAGGATATTTGCGCCCTTCTGTGTCAGGGACTAATACACTGACTGTAAATTCAGTTTGGGCACAATTTATCCTGTTTGGGGGGACCACTTATTCCTACAACTGGGGCGGCAGTCCCAGCAGTATATCTTATCTTTGGGTGGGCAATACTGCTGTTTCAGGATACAACGCAGGCAATGCCAATGCCACATCGAACAACGGCACTGTCACTTATGGTCCTTCACTGGCGGCCAACACCAACTATCCTGTGAGATATCAATGGACAGCCACATTGCCTTATGACCCCAATGGGTTTGCATCTGGCTCTCCTGGCTGGACCACAGGCAGTTGCAGTTTTGCTGTCAGCAATGGTGCAGGCTACTACAACTCAGTGACCAATGGCTTCTAACATCACAATAAATATGTTAAAGGCACAATAACAACATGGCACAACCTATATGGATCACACCTGCTGGTAGCTTAGGCATCATTCCTGAAGGTATATTCTATCAGAATAGCATGAAGGCATATGATCCTGACCCACAACCGGGCACGGACATATACTATCGAATAATTGCTGGGGTGCTGCCTGCTGGCATACAATGCAGTGCCACAGGGTTGATTGCTGGTGTGCCACAGGCTGTGGCTAGTTTGCAAGGTGTGCCACAGCCGGTGAACCGCAACGAAACTAGCAAATTTACCTTACGGGCCTACACTGAAAATGAGGCCACTGGCCAAATACTGCGTATTGCAGATCGCACATTTTCACTCACGGTATCAGGCAACGACATACCTGAATTTACCACTCCCATTGGTTCGTTTGGTATCAATAATACCGCTCAATTCACAGGTGCAATTTCTGGCACAGAACTCACTGTAACTGCTATATCATCAGGCACATTGAGCAACGGTATGGTGCTAAGAGGCACCAACATTGTTCAAGGCACAACCATTATCAGTACAGGAACCGCTGCTGGCGGAACTGGCAAATACACAGTGAACATCAGCCAGAACAATCTTGGCACAACCATAACTGGGTGGATAGGCACATATTACGACGGCGATCTTGTTGATTTGCCATTTGATTATACCAGTCTAGACCCCGACGAAACTGTCACAGTTAGATTGGTGTCAGGTCAATTACCTTTAGGGTTGACTTTGAGCACGTCAGGACGGTTGTATGGATACATAGAACCTGCTGCCAATGTCAACAAAACTCCAGGTTACGACGAAACACAAATTGATACAGTGCCTTATGACTTTGTAGTGGCGGCTATTAGCAAAAATTATCAGTTTACATTGGAAGTCACTGATGGAAAAAGCAGTAGCCTACGAGCATTTACAATTTATGTTTACAACAAAAATGATCTCACTGCTGACAATTCAATAATCACTTCAGACAATACGTTTGTCACGGCTGATCAAATTGTGGATCGTAATCCATTCCTGGTCAACGCTGAACCCAGTTATCTTGGTCGAGTGCGATCAGACAATTATTTTGCATATCAATTCAGAGCCAACGATTACGATACTGCCGATCTCACATATTCAATCGAAGTCAACCAAGGTGAAGGACTGCCACCAGGCCTTACTCTGGATCCCACAACAGGATGGTATTATGGATACATTCCTGATCAAGGGCTGTTGGAGGTCACTTACAGTTTCAACATCACTGTGAGTCAAACTGACAATCCCACAATCACCAGTCAACCATATCCTTTTACACTGACCATTGTGGGTATCACTGATAGTGAGTGTACCTGGGTAACAGATTCAGATCTTGGTGTGCTAGAAAATGGCTCCACTAGTTTGCTCAAGGTCGAAGCCATCAATCGTGGTGGTAAAACCCTGAGTTATAGATTAAAAAGTGGTGCATTCAACGAACTGCCGCAAGGATTGACACTATTGCCGTCAGGAGAAATTGCAGGTCGGGCTACATTTAATACATTTTCAGTAGACCTGGGTTTTACCACGTTTGACAAAACACAAAGCAATATCACTGGCATAAGCGAAACCACGTTTGACAGTTCATATACGTTTACTGTAAATGCCTATGCAGAAGACCCCAGCCAAGATGTGTACAATGTGGCCAGTGTTACTGTGACCAATGGCGGGTCAGGCTACAGTGGTATCAATTTGCCCATATTAGAGTTTTCGGCGCCAATTGGGGCGGATGCAGAAAGAGCCACGGCTGTTGCTGTGGTTTCAGGTGGAGAAATAGTTTCCGTAAATGTAACCAACCAGGGCGCTGGTTATTACAGTGCGCCCACCCTGACAGTTACTCAAGGATTTGGTGGGTCAGGTGCTGTGCTTACCCCTGTTATACAACCCTATGGTGCAAGAGACGCTATTTCAGTACTCAAGACTTTTACCATCAGAATATTTAGAGCATATAACTATCCGTACCAAAACTTGTATGTGGTGGCCATGCCACCGGTCAATGATCGTTTGCTGCTGGAAGAACTGCTGACCAACCAAGAAATTTTTGTACCAGAATACATTTATCGCCCAGATGATGCCAACTTTGGTGTCAGCGACGCTGTGAAATACGAGCATGCGTACGGACTGGCACCTGAAACCATTGATACTTATGTAGCCAGTTTGTACTTGAATCATTACTGGAAAAATCTCATCTTGGGATCTATTGAAACAGCACAGGCCCTGGATGCCAATGGTAATATTGTTTACGAAGTTGTGTACAGTAAAATTGTCGACAATCTTGTAAATGCAGCCGGCGACAGTGTAAACAAGATTGTAAACTTGCCTTACTCAATAACGGATCCTGCAGATGGCAGCACAGAAATCACACAGGTCTACCCCAACAGTTTGATCAACATGAGAGACCAAGTGATTGACGTTGTAGGACAAATTTCAAGCAAACTTCCACTGTGGATGACATCCAAACAAACCAATGGTCGTGTGTTGGGATTCACCCCTGCCTGGGTTATTTGCTATGCCAATCCTGGACGTTCAAAACAAATTGCATACTATATTTCTGAATACTTTGCACAACAGTTGAACAGTGTGGATTTCAAAGTTGATAGATATGTGCTGGATCGTACATTGAGTCGAAACTGGGATCCAGCAACGCAACAATGGACTCCCAAAGGTAGCCTCACAACATTTGACTACTACAACACCACTGGTTATGTCAATATTGGTCAAGTAGAATGTGCTACTAATTTGGCCTACGACGACATCAATTATAGAACCCTAGACGAAATCAATGCTCTGGGCGGTATAGATGGTGTGACCTGGATTGACAATGGCGGTGTTGCACCATTTGGTACAAAAGTTGTGATTAGAGACGGCACTAGAATTATTTTTGTCAAACAAGAAGGCTACTTCAATTACACCAGCACAGACAATGCCTGGCAACAGTACACTTCTTTGTATGACGAAACTTTGTTTGATCCTGTGTTGATAAATGATGCTGTGGGCAGTTTTGACAGTGCTTATACCATTCCAGGCGGATATCAAATACAATGTACCAACACTACGGCCAGCACTGATCGCATCACTTGCTCGGATACCACAGACATGACTGTGGGAGATGTTATTTGGTTTACTGGCACAACATTTGGTGATGTGACAGCATTTGGTGATAACAATCAAGTTTATTGCGTATACGACAAACCTAGCGGTACTCAATTCCGTATTGCAGAAATTTCTGCAACTTTTAGAGGCACTATATCTGGTACCACGCTTGTTGTGAGTGCTGTATTGTCAGGCGCATTGGCAGTGGGCATGACCATTGTTGGTACCGGAATAAGTGCAAATACCACAATTACTGCATTTTTAGCCGCGGTTGGCGGCACCGGCACATACACTGTGAGCAACAGTCAAACGGTGTCCTTGTCCACAATGACCGCTACCAGCAGCCCTCCCGTACAACTGACCACAGACTCTGGGGACATGACTGCCAATTGGGGGAATTATCGTATGGACATTTATGAAATTTCCATTCAACCAGCCACCACAACAGATCCGGCAGTGATCTTGTTAACGCCATTATGGCAAGTGGCACCCAACGATTATGTGCAAGTCACACAAGGGGCAACTTACAACACAGCACAACTGTACAGACCCACTGCTCCTGGATCAGGATTGACTTTAATTAACTGGCAATCACTAATCACTGTGATCACTGTAATTGGCAACGAAACCACGTTTGATGAAGCCAGTATGCAGTTTATTGAGCCTGTGGATATGTACGATACTAGCGATGCACTAGATAAATATCTGGTATTTCCCAAATCGAATATTTTGGTATAACAAGGATAACCAATGTCAAGTAATATTAACCCAAACAACATTGACGGCACATACCCCATTGCCGGACAAGACAATAACTCACAAGGTTTTCGTGACAATTTCACGCAGACCAAAGTTAACTTTCAGTACGCTGCCGACGAAATCAATGACTTGCAAGCCAAGGGCATTTTCAAAGCAGCACTAACAGGAACCACACTTGACAACAACATGGGCGACGCACTACTGTACGCCGCATTGATTCAAGATTTTGCCGCAGTAAAAATTGCACCTTCGCCAATTTCAGGTACATTGACATTGAATTACGCATCAGCTCATTATCAAAGTTATACCACGGCATCAGCAGGCAGTGTGACACTGGCATTTTCCAACTTTCCACCTTCAGGCACATATGGGTACATGAAATTGCAGTTTACAGTGACCAGTACAGCATACACATTGACCTTGCCATCATCAGTTAGTTTAGGACTCACAGGCATTCAAGGTATCAGTCCAGGCACATCAGGTGTTATAAACACCATTACTTTTGGTGCCAATGGTGTGTATGAATTTGGATTTGGTAGTTATGACGGCGGTAGCACCATTACTGTGTTTGACTTGAATCGAGGCCTGACTTCTTTGGGCACTGGTGCTGTAACTGTGGGTAGTTTGACTGCTAGTAGTTACGTCAGTGCAACAGGCAATGTGATTGGTGGCAATGTAAACACTGTTGGCTTGGTCACTGCCACAGGCAACATCACGGGTGGTAATATCAACTCGGGCGGGTTGGCATCAATTACCGGCAACATTCAAGGCGGCAATTTGCGCACTGTGGGATTGATCAGTGCAACTGGTAATGTCACTGGTGGCAACATCAACGGATTTGTACGTCCTAGCGTCGGAACTGCTACTGTTCCTGCGCTGAGTTTTACCAGCGGTCTTAACATGACCACTGCTGGTGCTGGTGCCTTTGAATATGACGGTGTTACTTTTTATGGCACGCCTAATGCCAGTAATCGTGGCGTATTAAATACCACACACTTCATGGCATTGGCTGTGGATTATATTGGCAGTGATTCAAGCTCTGCACAAAAAGTTTTTAACTTGGGCACAGGATCAGCAGGTGCAATCACATTGCCAGGATCAACATCTTATTTCATGGAAGCCACATACTACATCACCAGAGGCGTGGGTTCTAATAGTCATACACTGAGTACCTTGTTTGCATTGAGTTCAGCGTTGACTGGTATCACATACACCGCTGACACCACCAGCACTACAGGTAACGTTCTGGGTGCAGTAAGTAGAATATATGGTACGGCTGCTACGGCTGTGGCAGTGACAGGAGCCAGCACATCAAGTACAGAAAACATCACTGTTACTATTCGTGGTATTGTGCGCACCAATTCAAGCACCACATTTACACCACAAGTTCAATACAGTTCAGCACCCGGTGGTGCGCCAACATTTTTGGCCGGTAGTTATATTCGATTGACCCCAATCGGTAATAACTCAGTGACCTATGTGGGCAACTGGTAACCCAAAGTTGTTGACTTTGCTCAGCGGTTTGTTTTATAATACACTATGGAACATCCGCTGATAGGCCCACTTGATGAATTAACGCTGGAAGAACTTGGCACCAAAGTCAATGAACTGGGTAAAAAATTGGGCATTGCTGCCCGTACAGGAAATGGTCATTTGTGCAATCAGATACGCATGGCCATGGAAAACTATCAAAACATGTATCAGACCAAGTTGCAAGAGAGTTATAAAAAGGCTCAAGGCGACGCAAACTTCGACGACAAGATCAACATCCAATGAACGTTAGACTACAATACGACCTAGACTTCCTGGCCGGAATCTACTACGATGACCGCTTGCAACTGAACAGTTATTCGGTGAGCATGAGTTTAGTGACCAAGACCATGGACGCTGTGAACACCAACATCGCCATGGACCGGTTGAAGATATTCATGCACGGTGAACTGGCCAACACTGTGTTTATTAACCAAGCCCTGCATGAACGTGCAGAAATGCTACAGATCATGGGGGCAAATGTGACAACATTGCCCGAAGAACCAGTAGACCAAATCGTGGGCATGATGTTATACTACAAACTCAATTCCATCATGGAAGGGCGAATGACAGTGACACGATTGGATATAAGCAGTGTACTAGGTGACAGTGTTTGGTATCAACACGATGCTGAAGAAGACTCACCAGGACCATTCCGTGCCGAGGGTTGGTGGCATGAACCCACTGTGCAACACAACACCATAGAAGCAGATGCACTGGCAGACAATGTGCTCAAAGTTGTGCCTAATGCCTGGATCGAATATGGCCTGACCTGGCCCGAAGACATACCTGAACCCACTGCCAACACTGTGGTGTTTGCTAACTTTGCCAAACATGAAGATCAATAAATTCGGTGAAATCATATACAACGAAGAAGACCTTGTGAACATGGTCATGCGTGGTATCACCATGGATCAACTGAGTGGCATGATAGTGGAACCTGAAATAAATTTAGAAAAAACCACAGCATATTTAGAACAAATTCCCGAACTAGTTGAATATGCATTCACAGACATGAGTGTGGAAGACTTTGATAGGATGAAACAAAACTCCTGGCACATGCCCGTGGAATACAAGCAACTGGACATCGCTGAATACATCTTGAGCTTGTGTGATTCAGATGCAAAACTGCAACGCTGTGGTGAAGAATTACTATTGTTTCAAGAACGCAACTTGTTTGATTTGCTACGCTATCTCAAATACCTTGTGGATACGTTGAAAGCCAACTATATGATCTGGGGTGTGGGTCGCGGTTCAAGTGTGGCCAGTTACGTGTTGTATCTCCTGGGTGTGCATAGAATTGATAGTATGTTTTATGATTTAGATGTCCGTGAGTTCTTGCGTTAAATAAGATTTTAGGAGAAAGAAATGACCAAAGAAATTTATAAAAGTTCTAGAGGTAAACCTGTAGACATGGGTGCATTGCGTTTGAAAAACGAACAAGAACGTGCTGTGGGTAATATGAAAGTCAATGCTCGTGGCGATGCAGTAAATGAACAAAATCAACCAGTTCAAAGCCGACCACAGCAAGTACATAAACAATATCAACAGCAAGTTCAAGCCAAAACAACATCACACAAATGGGATTTAGATTAATGAAGGCAGCATATTCAGCACACAAGATCACACGTGAACAATTTCGAGCGCTCAACGATTCAGTCATTGTTGAAGACATGGAATTTGATCAGCGTATAACACAAACTGGTCTTATCCTGCCCAACGACAACGGCAAGAGTTCGGGCATTCGGCCGCGTTGGGGTCGAGTGTATGCAGTGGGTCCCGAGCAAACGGATGTACGTGTGGGCGAATGGATTTGTGTGGCACACGGACGTTGGACACGTGGGCTGGACATTGAAGATGGCGAAGTCAAACGTACCATTAGAAAAATTGATCCCAAAGACATCTTGATCTCAGCAGACGAACGACCCAATGATTTAACATTCTCAGATGCCATTCATGTGGAAAAGAAAGAACGATGACCAAAAACTGGGACGCTGATCAAATCATCAGCCAATGCCAGCAAATGTATTTTGGTGCAAATGATCCGTATGTCACAGGTTGGGTAAACTGGCCTTGCAAACAAGACTTGTATCGTGTAAAATTTGCTGTGGACGAGATGTTGGCCCAAACCAGCAAGTTCTCAGGCGAAGAAGAATGGCTGCTGGAACAAGAACAACAGCGGATGTGGAAAGTTTTAAAGTCACAAGGCAAGACATGAAAGAGTTATGGACAGAAAAGTATAGGCCCAATACATTGGCGGATTATGTTTTTAGGGATCAAGCACAACGAGAGCAAGTGGAAGGTTGGGTCAAGTCGGGCGCTATTCCGCATTTGCTGTTTTCAGGATCTCCGGGTGTGGGCAAGACCACCTTGGCACGGATCTTGATCAACGAGCTGGGCATTGATCCTTTTGATGTCATGGAAATCAATGCGTCAAGAGAAAATAACATTGACACCATACGAGCCAAGATCACAGGCTTTGTGCAAACCATGCCATTTGGTGATTTCAAGATTGTGTTGCTAGACGAAGCAGACTACATCACCCCCAATGGTCAGGCAGCCTTGCGTGGTGTCATGGAAACATACTCCAGTACTGCACGTTTTATTCTTACTTGTAACTATCCCAATCGTGTTATTCCTGCACTGCACAGCAGATGTCAAGGATTCCATATTGAGAAAGTGGATGTCACAGAATTCACTGCTAGAATGGCCACCATTCTCGTGACAGAATCTGTGGAGTTTGATTTGGACACACTAGACAGTTATGTCAAAGCCACTTATCCAGACTTGCGCAAGTGTATCAACTTGTGCCAAATGAACACCGTGGATGGACGACTCAATGCACCACATGGTGACGAAGGTGGTGCAACGTCTGACTACTTGTTGAGTGCTGTGGACTTGTTCAAACGTGGCAAACTACGTGAAGCAAGAACCTTGCTGTGTCAAAATGTGCGCAGTGAGGACATGGAAGCATTGTTCCGCTGGATGTACGACAACTTGGACCTGTGGGGCACAACCCCTGAACGACAAGACCAAGCCATTATAATCATACGCAACAGCGCAGCCAATGCCAGTCTTGTAGCAGATCACGAAATTAACTTGAGCGCAACCATTGTGGAACTGTGCAACATCGAATGAGATATTTACTTTTAACCTATTATAAAAAATCTGATGGCAAAATTGATGAAGTCATGGCTGTGGCCAAAAACTTGAAACGGCGTGACCATCAAACTTGCAATGTGATTTTGGACTTCAAGAAATTAGAAGTGATCAAAGCCAGCATGGCAGGCGCCGACGTGCCAAAAGATTTTGACCGAATTGCTGGTTACTATCATCAGCACTATGCCTCAACAATAGAACGATTGTTCAAAGAAAACGGTTACGAAGTTGAAGTGAACAAATCTGCACAAGATGCTGTTGAATGATATTAGTGGGTTTCATATTGAGCCTACTAATATATGCACATTAAAATGTGCTGGGTGTGCTCGAACAAGATTTATCAATCAATGGCCACAGCACTGGAAAAATCACAGCATAAACATTGATCAATTGCATGAATTTTTAGATATTGAGTTACAACACAAAGCAATAACTTTGTGTGGCAATTATGGTGATCCAATTTACCATACTGAGTTTCATGAATTGATCTTGAGTTTGAAATCTCGAGGTGCAAATTTGTGCATCATCACCAATGGCAGTTATCGAACCAGTGACTGGTGGACCAAAACAGTGGCTGTTCTAGACAGTTCAGATCAAGTAGTTTTTAGTGTAGATGGCCTGCCAGAAAACTTCACTCAGTACAGAAAAAACGCTGATTGGGATAGCATTCGTCAAGGCATGCAGATCTGTGCCGAAGCTGATTGCAAGACTCAATGGAAATTTATTCCTTTTTCATTTAATGAGCACAACATTGACGCTGCTAGAGAACTCAGTGACACCCTAGGCATTGATAGTTTTGTAGTAGATCCAAGTGACAGATTCAATGAACAAACTGATCATTTGAAACCACAGGGCAACTATGTTGGTATTAGATATACCAGCCAGCAGAATTGGCAACTCAATCAAACACAACCAATCAGCCCCCAGTGCTCTGATCACCAAAGTCATTACATATCTGCAGACGGGTATTACTCACCGTGTTGTTATGCGGCTGATCACAGATTTTATTACAAAACTGAATTTGGTAAAAATCGAAAATCTTACCGAATTGGTGATCAAACACTGACACAAATATTGACCCGGCCTGCAGTAGTGGAATTCTATCAAGATTTGACAAACCACTCAGTTTGCCATTATAATTGTCCAGCAACCTAAGGATGTTATGAAAAAGAAATTGATACTAGTAGATGCAGATGGTGTGTTGTTGGACTGGGAATTTGCGTTTTCAATCTGGATGGAAGAGCACGGATTTGTCAAACGTGACGGTTACCAATTTGAATACGACATTGGCAACAGATATGGCATTGATCGAGAGCAGAGTTTCAAACTGATCAAGATGTTCAACGAGTCGGCAGCAATTGGTTTCTTGCCTCCGCTACGTGATGCCATGTACTATGTGAAACGCCTGCACGAAGAACATGGTTATGTGTTTCACTGCATTACCAGTTTGAGCACTGATGTCAATGCTGGCCGACTGCGTGAGATGAACTTGCGCAAGTTGTTTGGCCGGACTGCATTTGAAGGTGTAACTTGTTTGGCCACAGGCGCTGCCAAAGACGCAGCACTGGAGCCCTATACTGATAGTATGCTGTGGTGGGTAGAAGACAAACCCGAAAATGCTGACCTGGGACACAACATGGGCCTTAAGAGTATATTAATGGAACACGGGCACAACATGCATCATGAGTGCCCGTATCCTGTGGTTAAAAATTGGCGGGAAATCTACGCAATAATCACCTCCTAAACCGCGTAGAGTTTCAACACTGACCCAATGATGCTGTGGCGTTGCACGTCACGAGTTTGCATTTCGCACACAGCAATTCCTGACACTGGGGTTTGACCCAGTTTGGTACATAGATCAAACAAGCCATTGTCGCCTTGAGCACGATCTGCTTGTTCCACATCTCCTGTGATCACAATCTTAGAGTTCTGTCCAATGCGTGTCATCAGCATTTTAACTTGTGCTGGTGTTGCATTTTGCATTTCGTCTGCGATGATCCACGAATTTTTGAAGGTCCGGCCTCTCATGTATGCCAGAGGAGATATTTCCAGAACTTGATCTTCAATCATGGCCAAGATATCTTGTGGCCTATAGTATTCACGCATGACGTCCAGTAAGGGACGAGTCCAAGGTTCCATTTTGGCAACTAAATTGCCGGGCAAAAAGCCATGACTTTCACCCTCTACACCCACTGCGGGTCTTGTCAGCACTATTCGATCGCATACTCCTTCTCTTAGATTCTTAACAGCGGCCAGCATCGCCAGGTACGTCTTACCTGTTCCAGCGGGTCCTGCTGTGACGACAATGTGTTGATCCGGATCTTGCAAAGCCATGACCAAGCGTTCTTGATTTCGTGTTCGAGGGATCAAGTCAATGCGGCGAGGTTGTGCTCGCGGTGCAGTGTTAAAGGCTATGGTGTTTGCTACTTCCAGGTTCATACGTTTTTGTGCTTTTGTTGCTCGTTGTCTACTCAAGTGTGATTCTCCTAAGCCCTGTAGGGCCAGGTATTTACGGTTGGCATTTTGGTGATAACTGAGTGGTATTTTCAAATATTTGGTCACTAAATACTGACCAGGCTGTAAAAATTGGCAAAGTTGATCTCCAAAATAGTTGACCAGTAAGACATATTCATATATACTAACGTTATCAATTGCAATTGGGTAGTTGATACTTTAGGCGCAAGCCATTTAATTGGACACGGTCCAGAAAGAAAATTATGAATACTCTTACCGCCCCTGTGGCATCACAAACTCCTGCGTTTCACAACAAGACACGTGGCGACACTACAAAACTCATCAAAATAGTCAACAAAAAAGGATTAGCAACTGAAAAGAATGCTGGTTTAAAAAGAACTCTTGAGTATCTTCATGTTGACTCACTTGAACCACTAGAAAGTCAACGCATTACCAAAACAGAATGGGTCCAAAAACGCATTGAAAAATGTGGTGGGCTAGATTGGTTTGCATTTGGTCAACTTAGCATTTGCCGAGACACTAATGATGGAATTGATTATATTTGGGACGGATGTGGTCGCCATGCTATTGCAAAAGCAGTAGGTGTTGATATTGTACCTTGTGTAGTAATTGAAGGCAGAAAAGAAGATGCTGCAAAATATTTTGCTTACAATCAAGATGAAGGTCGCAGAAGTTTGAGCAAAGAAGTTCTGTTTGTCAATCAAGTTTATAGTGGTGACAAAGACGCACTTATCCAACTTTCACATTTGCAAACCTTAGGGATGTTTGTACAAGGCGATACAGACATGCCCGCGCCAAACCCGATTCCTACCAATAGTATTGAAGTAAATTATCGAACTTTCAATGAAGGACTCAAAATTGCTAAAGGTGATCTTCAAGTCATGCGGCAAGCACGAGATATGATTGCTATTGCTTGGAGTCAAGGAAACAACGTTTGCAAATTTATCCAAGGAGATATTTATTGGGGGTTATTGCATTTATTGGTCACATTCCCAAGCGCCCAGACAAACGGTGTTAATGCAGGACTTCAAACGTATCTAAATTCGCTTGGAGGTTTGTACGAACAGAAAAAAATCAAATGGAAGCCAGCAGGATTGAGTGGCAATTCTGGAGTCGCACCAATGTTGTCCTACGGACTATTGTGCGATTGGATGAATTCTCAACATTTCAAACCTAGTTATGCTAACACTGGAATTCGGAAAAAAGTTCTAGAAGATACATTAGGTTTGTGATCCTAAAAGCCCACTTCGGTGGGCTTTTTCTTGGCTTGATACGCCAATTGTGCCTTGCGTAGGTTTGCACGATGGTCTTCTGTAAATGGCGGCTTTTTACGTCCAGTTTGAAATTGTCTAATTTTTTCTTTTGATTCTTCAGTATGTTTTGCACCTAAAGATTGTTGAATAATACTCATACGGGTTCTTGCATCGGCACTGCGTGGGCCTGTCTTTTTACCAAGTTGACGTTTACTCTGCGCCAGTTTAGATTCTTCGGTGCGTTTGTATCCAGACCCGCCCTCACCGCCATTTGTTTTATTGTGCAGTATTCCAGTGTCTAAATCAACTCGTCCATGCCATTGGATTAACCTGCGTTCTAACGCAAAAGCACCTACTTCAGTTAACTTGCTTTCTAGTATTACAATTTGAGACTGGTTTTTTGGCGGATGCACTGTGTCATTTTTGCAATGACGCCATGCACGGTCTTTTGTGCCTTTGCCTATGTAGTATGGGGTGCCATCTTCTCTTAGATAGGCGTAGATGTAATAGTGTAAATACATTTGCTGGTGCTCCTTCTAGCATTAGAGTAGTTGGGAATTCCCGTTCCGCGAACTACACTTCTATTTATACAGCCAGGTAAATAACAATACGATGCAAACTAAAAACATACACGGCATAAATGATCAGGAGCTTTTTAAAGATCATGCGGATTATTGGCAGGTGGCCGAAAACATTCGTGAAATTTACATGAGCGATGGCAGTCTAACCACGCTGTTGGACTTTGAGCGTGTGCTGGACGAAATGGATATCTACGCATTTAAAAACTGGGCCATTGGCGAACTGGTGGCTGGCCCAGACATTGGCAAATACACAGTGGGTGCAACTTTTATGTGGCCAGAAAAAATGATGCCCGACCCACGTGGCGGCAAACGCCTGCTGCCATTTGATTGCAAAGTCACATACAAAAAGCAAAAGATCAAAATCCCCATTCGCA